>PVHP010012668.1:0-42587 GCA_004024765.1 Zapus hudsonius
AAGTGTGTATCAAATAATGTCGAGGTTTAGAGTAACTTTTTCTTCCTGTATCTACTTTTCTAAAGTTTTTGCATTGGGGAAGAAGACTATGTGCAGTGAGGTTCCTTACAGCATTGGTTTTAATAGCAAGAACCAGAAACAACCCATATAAGCAGGAAATGGGTAATGATGGTTCTTAATAAACTCGGTGAAATATTTTGCAGGTATATTTTTGCCTTTCTGCTTGTGCATATCTGTAGTATGTATGATGTGTGTGGTGTATGCGTGCCACACATATGATGTCTGTACGCAGAGGCCAGAGGAGAGTATCTGGTGTCCCCTCCATTGTTTATCTGCATGTTTCCTTGAGATGTATTCACCAATAGTCTCAGGGTGGCCTCGATTTCACCATGATCCTCCTACCTCTGCCTCCCTCTGGGGAAGGGAAGGTCTGGGATCAAAGGTGTGCACCACCACGCCCAGCGAGATGCATTCCAGCCCCAGTGATTTTCCAGACTCTTGTCCCCACGGGACTAAGGTTTCAACTGTGTGACCATGCCTAGTTGTTTTCATGGGTGCTGAGTAACTGAACTCAGGCCCTGTCGTAGTCAGCCACATGCTGCTGGGATGAATCTCCAAACCAGGCATGTTTTGGGGAGGAAAATATTTATTAAAATAACAGATCCAGGAGAAGTTTAATAATGAAGAAAAAGGCCGGCCCCCTTTCACAGATCCAAGCAGAGAAAGAAACCCATCACCTGTAGCTAGCACACTCCAACTCCAGCTAGCAAAACAGCAGGACGGCCAGACTACAGCTCCTGACTGCTCTTTACATATGTATTACTGGAATTTTACATCTGCCTTAGAAATACCCCAGGAGGCCAGGCTAAGGGGACACGTCCTCCAGCCAGGAGGCTAGAGACAAATCTTTAGTACACTTTTGAATTGATTGGGGGACATTCAGTCACACTACCACAGGCCCCCTCAGGCCCTCATGCTGTGCAGGAAGTCCTCTCAACCACTGAGCCATCTCTCCCGTCCATGGGTATAATTTTTAAGGAGGCTTTAGGTGACGTTATATTTATATAGCTTTCACAATGAGTCATGCTGTGCCCTCATCTAAAATATGTTTCCTTCCTTTCCCTTACTTTTCATTGGCATTTGCCTTACTACATCCTTCAAAAAACCCCTCGGACAAGAGCTTCCGTCCTCTGCCCGTACTTCACTCTCGTCTCCATCCCAACTGTTACAAGTCTTCTGAACAGACACTCTCTATCTCTACTTATCACCTAGTATTATAATTACCCATCCTTATTCCACACTCTACTTGAGTCTTGTGGGAAGCTAGGTTTGGATCTTATTCATTTTTGTCATTTCATATCACAAGGCAAAAATCACAAGAGGTACTTGATAAATGTTTGCTGGGTCAAATAGTAATGTGAGAAAATGTTTGTGTGAGGTAGACCAGGGAAAGTAGTGCCTGAGCTCCAGTTACATGGAATTGGCTGGGAAACTCACGTAAAGCAGCCATCCAGGTGCCAGGCTCCAAGGTGCTGGATTCGCAGTAGAGATGAAGACGATGATAATTTAACATATGTACTAACATTTCTAAGTATGGCATCTTAAATATACATTTTAGAAAATAAGTTAGATGTGGCTGTGCTCTGGACAGTGACAAAAGCTGCATGGTTTTGTTTTCAACAGAGAGCCCCAAGGCAAGCCTTGGACCTTGTGGATGGATTTTGGTGGCTGCTTCGTTCTTATTCACGCTTATAACTTTCCCAATATCGATATGGATGTGCATAAAGGTGAGCAGCAGTTCACGTGGAAAGGGTCAGCTTCTGCCTTCATCAGCCTACTTGACATTGGAGCAGCTGGGAGGTCTTTTTCTTTCATCTCTTCTGAAAAGTTCATTCCACTCACCAGTTACATTGGAAGCTTGGAACTTGTTTTTCAGCTACGAGTCAACCAATCCTTTTCATAGGTTAATATAAGAGTCATCATCAAAAATTTTCTGCTTCAGGGATGTGAGCTGATCCTGTGAGATCAAATTCTCCATAGTTACGATGGAAAAGCTCAGTTGTTGGCTCCATTATTGGCTTTGTGACCTTTGCAGTGTTTCCACTTGTAAAACTGGATAAAGTAATAGTACCTACTTTATAGGACAATGGTGAGGGTTAAATGAACATATAGCAATGCCTGCCATACCGTAATGTTTACAAATACTGGTTATTTTTTCTGCAAAGTTATTAGTGCTTAGATAAATAACTGTCATTTGTATATTCCTAAAAAGATCAAATGTACTCTTAAATGTTTTCTGATAAATTCATTATAATTATAGGAATCAGATGAAAAACCATAGTTTCTTCTGAGCAAACAAAACATAAGCAATCAAATAGTGATGTCAACAGCTGAGGAATAAGGTTATAGGCTTAATTCCATGAATCTGTACTTTCCAAATTTAAACAGTACTTTTTTTATTTGAGAACAGGGTCTTCTGTGTATCCCAGGCTAACCTTGAACTCACTCCTTAGCCCAGGCCAATCTCTAATGCAGGATCCTTTTGCCTCTGCCTCTACAATACTGGGTTTGCAGGCCTGTGCCTTACACCAAGCTGTTCTGTTGCTTTTATAATCACATATATGTATATGTATGTAGGTATATAGCAAATATATATCAGGCTTAGAAAGAGTAACACTGGATATGTTGTTTATAGCTATTATTTGGGTATAGAGAAGAAAGCAGGATACATCTAACTTATTTTTAAAAATGTATATTTAAGATGCAGTGCTTATAAATGTTAGTAATTATGTTAAATTATCATTTGTGTTTTTGTTCTAGATTATAAAAGAGTATGAAAGAGCCATCATCTTTAGATTGGGTCGCATTTTAGAAGGAGGAGCCAAAGGACCTGGTCAGTACTGGTATTCTGGATATCTGGTCTGGATACTGAAGTCTTTCTACTGATGTGATTTTCTTAATGAGGGCTTCTTCTCTGTTGGCCTGGAGCAGGAGTTGTCAGGAGCCGTGACGCTAGTCACTGTCCTTCCCAGTCCTGTCCTCTTAGAGCCAATGAGATCATCTCTGGCCATAGTAGAGAATAGCTCCAACTATGGGAGTTTGAGCAGAAGAATTCCTCCCAAGGAAAGTACTTTAGTGATTCACTGGGGAAACTGAGTGCCTACTGTGTTCCAAACTCTGAAATTCTTGTTGTTGTAATTTTTTTTCATATAGGGTTTTACGTTGTTCAGGATAGCCTAGAATGCTCTGTGGGACAGGCTGTCCTTGAACTGATTCTCCTTCCTTTACCTTCCAAGTGTTGGGGAAGAGAGGCTTGTGCCACCACACCCAGCTAGACTCAGGATTCCAGGGAAACTAGAGCACAGCTGTCCCCATAAAGATTCTGATGTCTAGTAGCAGGACACTAAACCGCTACATCCCATGGGATAAATGTTACAATCAAGTAACCACAGATAGCCATGAGAATAGGGAAGCCCTGAAGACCCAGACAAAAATCACTTAACCTGAATTAGTAGTAGATACAACAAAGCTTTTCCTAAGCCTCTGTTTGTTTGTTTGGGCCAGGATTTCAGTTCTAGGCCTAGGCTGCCTAGAACTCACTGTGCAGACCAGGCTAGCTTTGAATTTGTAGTTGATCCTACTGCCTCAGCCTCCCCAGTGATGGAGTTACAGGTGCAACATTGCAACATGCCCTGCTTCTGGCTGATTCAGGTGTTTGGGAGAACTCACTAGCATTGCTGGAGAAGTGAGCTGATGAATGCTGGTCTGTGGTCTGTCTGATCCTGTGTGTGTTTGTTGCAGGCTTGTTTTTTATCCTGCCATGCACTGACAGTTTCATCAAGGTGGACATGAGGACCATCTCGTTTGATATTCCTCCTCAGGAGGTGAGCTCTTCATTCGCGATGGCTAAGGGTTCATGTACAGGACTGTTTGACCCTGAAAGGCTTTTATCCCTCATGCTTTCTCTTGCCAACTCTCTGACCTTGAAGAAGCTTTTTAACCTCGCTGTTCCTCAATGTTCTCATCTGTAAAATAGAGCCTACTTGATAGGATTGTTGTGAGATGTAAAGAGATATTTACATGTAAAGTCTAGGAACTACCTGACAGTTAAGCACAGTAGAAAAGCTTGCTACTTTGGTTATTGTAAAGCAGTGTAATGCTAGAGGGAAAAGAGAGTTGAGATCATTTTTGTGTCATTATCATTTTATTACAACTCTTCTATGAGTTTCTGGTAGAAACTTCTCATATCACATTTAGTCCAATATTCTTTGTTGATTTTTATCCTAGATAAATTGGTTAGAAGCCAAAGAATTAGGAACTGTTTATTTGGCATTTTAGATATAGAAGTAATCATTTTGTTCTTTCTCAAACTATTTCACAACCACTGTCACAGTTCAAATTCACCCGAGGCTGTTGCTGCAACAGAAGGGATTCCTCAGACTAGAGTGGCAGGGCCAAGACTCAAGTCTTTTCCTTGAGGTTCCTTGTCTGTTACTCTTCTTCAGCGCAGTGCTAACAGCATTCTATGGTGGCTCTGTCATGGCCCTTAAAGAAGCGATGGACATGGCATCCTGGACTCATGTTTTAGAAGACATGATAACCGTTGCAGACAGAAAACCCATAAGAATACTAGGCAGGGGTGGAGGTGGTATTAACTTTGTTTCCTGGCCACAAGCTGGGAACTCAACATAATGTTGGAGCCTGGCCATTTTACCTTCTCATATCACAAAATTCAGAAACCAGTTTAGGAACTCCCCTGCTGATTCTGATCCAAACAGTTGGTGAGGTCAGATTTTAGTACACATGATCCTAGTGATGCCAGAAATGATTTCAATCCACATGTTAGAAGAACAAGCTGGAGAGCATTGCTGGGTTCTCTACATTTTCTCATCTTTTGGGGAAGGTCGAGGAAGGAGCCCCTGAGAGGGTTGCTGGGAACTGAGGCATTTTCCTCTGTAAGTACTGCATGCATCTGGAAGGAAAGGTTGCTGGGACTCTCTTCCTCTAAGTGCCAAACACAGAACAGATGGTAACTTGGCAAGCAACCCTTTTTTCCGATCCTCTGCGAATGCACTGTGGAGAGAGATAAACACTCTGCCTCCAGTAAACATTTGGCAGAGAAGCTGCAGCTTTGAAAGCTGCTGTGACAGTCACAGTGGCAAGAACCTGGGAGGGACATTCGTTTTCCCACGCACCCTGACAAATAAAGAGATAGTATCACACTGTACATTTGTTTACAAACCCCTTCTTCTCTTCCAAGTTAGAAGGATTTTAGATTGCTGAATAGCAGCAACAAAAAGGATTACGGCTTCAATGCCTTGGCAGAGCCAAACAGCTCCATAGCAACAGTGTTGTTATTACCTTCCAGTTACATGGCTGGGGACACTTTCAAAAGGATTCTGTCACAAACCTCTTCTTCCTTGATCTTCACAGAAATACTTTCAGGTCACCTGGTTTAATATCCTAATAGAGGTCACATGAAAGGGGTTCAAGCAGAGCTGGAAATACTGGTCAGGGCTTGGACTTTGACTCCTGTACTCCTCATCACTCATTTCCCAAGACCACATTTCAGTTCAGTTCATCTCTTGTGCATTGACCTTATGTTACATACCAAGCACTCTGTTGATGCTTAAAAACAATAAAAACCTGCCTTAAGAAGTCACCATGTGTGGTGGTGCATGCCTTTAATCTAGACTAAAGCGAGACCCTACCTCGAAAAACCAAAAAAAAAAAAAAAAAAAAAAAACCAGAATAAGTTCAGTCTAATGGAACAGTAGAGGCATCAGTACATTGTGTCACTGTGGCAGTGGGTAGTGGATATGCAAGGTCTGAAAGGACTTTGTGTGAAGATGGTAGGACACCACAGAAGTAAGCATCTTGACCACAAATAATTGAATTAGGACTAAAGCTTAAAGATACAGTGATTGCCTAAGTACAGGTGCTTGACTGAAAGTGAAGACTTGCAGAAGAGTTACGTCCTAGTAAATGCATTATAAGTTGAAAGTATTGAATTCAAGATGTATTTAGTACACCTCCCCTACTGATTACCATGGCTTAGCCGCACACACACACTGCAGAATATGGGTGTGTCCCCATGCTATCTTGGGGCTGACTGGGAGCTATGGCTCACTGCCATTGCCCAGGATCACACAGGAGAGGATAACACTGCGTATCACTAGCCTGAGAACTCCAAATTTGAAGTACATTTTCTACTAAATTCATTTAGTTTGGCATTGTCATAAAGCTAAATAATCTCAAATTGAACTATCTTAATGCAAGGACTGTCTATATTAGGACCATCTATTTAACTTATTACAAATAAGATCAGTGTTTTACTCACTAAAGTTACCCTCTTACCTAAGATGAAAAAATAAGAAAGAAAGCTCTTATCATGTGCCAAGCACTAGGCTGAGAACTTAAATGTAGTAATTCATTAGTTCTAACAACAAACTTGTAAAGCAGGTACTTTACAAATGAGGAAACAGTCTCGAGTTTAGTTTGTATTACTGTTTTTCTGGCACGTCTCATTTAAGTAACTTTTTAGTTCAAAAGAAACTACATGTTAAGCCTTGCGTGGTGGCGCACGCCTTTAATCCCAGCACTCGGGAGGCAGAGGTAGGAGGATCATCATGAGTTCAAGGCCACCCTGAGACAACACAGTGAATTCCAGGTCAGCCTGGACTAGAGCGAGACTCTACCTCGAAAAAAAGAAAGAAAGAAACTACATGTTAGTGTTTTGGTGTAGTATTCAGTAAGTACTGCACAATGTTTGTTCCAGTAACACTTGTACCGTTTAAAGTTCAACAAACCTTGGCTGTCTCTTCTCTCTGTGCTCTCTCTCTGCTTCTGTGCTTTTTCACACACGATTCTCTTCCTTCCTAAGCTCTCTCCAGCCTCTGATCACCCACCTTGATTCCTTAAAAGTGGTACATTTTTTTTCATGTTTATCCCTAGTGCAATACTTGCTGTTAATTGGCACTTCAAAATCTGCAGAGTGATTAATTCATGGGCTCAGTGGTTTCTAAAGATACAATTAACCTTCTGATGCCTTACTAACAATCAGCTATTGCTTAAGAGGTTTGCAGAATACCATCCCTATGGTGACATTGAAATGCTGTCAGATGAAGGATTGCTTCCTTCCTCTCATAGGTCCTCACTAAGGACTCGGTGACAATCAGTGTGGATGGTGTGGTCTATTACCGTGTTCAGAATGCAACCCTGGCTGTGGCAAATATTACCAATGCAGACTCAGCGACCCGTCTTCTGGCACAAACCACTCTCAGGAATGTCCTGGGCACCAAGAACCTTTCTCAGATCCTCTCTGACAGAGAAGAGATTGCACACAACATGCAGGTGAGGAACCCTACCAACACTGTTATCCCCACAAAATAGCCCATGATTACTGGAGAAGTTTTATCCATTCAGGTTGGAGGGTGGGCTGGCCTTTTTGTTTCCTGGTATTTCAGGGTCCATGATGCCTCTCTGGGCCCTGGTGGGGCTTAGAACTCCCCAAACCAGTGGCTTTCAAAATCTTCCTGTTGTTAGCAAAGAATTGAGAAATAGACACAAGGAAGAATAAATTATGAAAGATTTAAGGGCAAATTATCAAAGTTTTATTTTAAGAGAGAGCTGAGGTAAGATAGAAGAGAAGCAGAAAAGCTCCTCAGCTGAGGAGGGAACTCCTTCCCGCTGGAAGGGGTCCAGGAAGGAAATCCACATGGCAGCCTGGATCAGGATGAGCCTCATTCACAAGTTCAGATATAGATGGAGGACGTTGATTGGTTGGTGGGCCCAGGAGGACAGCACAAACTGAGAAAGGGCCCGCCAATGGTTGGGGAGGAGGGGCAGGAAGGGGTGCAAACCTGGGAAAAGTTAAGGAGAAGAATCAGAAAGCTGCTCCTCAGCACCATCTTGATGAATCAGACTGGCGTTCTCTTCCAGTCTCTCCAGGCAGGATGGCATCTGGGTTCTTTGGGGCCTGCTCTCCTAAACTGACTATGGCAAAAGAAAGCTGTCTTCCTCCTCACTTCTATCATTAGTAAGGTTTCCCAGGTCTGATGAAAGATGTTTTCAAACTAACACTCAGGTGCATACTGCTTTGGAGTCCCTCCAGTGCCCCACCCCTGCCAGTAGTCAGTATTAACATTCTGGGTAGCATAGCAGTTCAGAGGTCACTCAATGAGACGGTACAGGTACAGGGTTGTTAAAGCTGTCTTCTGTGGCTCAGTCCCATGGATTCCCTTGTGACTGTTATGCTTCCCAAGCTCGCATGAGTAGTAGATGTTAGTTAAGACTATCGTGTTCACAAAAAGTTAAAGTGCTGTAAATCTAAATTCCCATAATTTATACAGTTTTATTATGGGTAAAAATCCATGATTCTTTTGTTTTATTGTTTTGTTTTTTTAAAGGTAAGCTATTACTGTGTAGCGTAGGATGCTCTTGAACTCACCCGATTTGGCCTTGAAATCCTGCCTTGGCTTCCCAAGTGCTGAGATTACAGACACACACCACCATGGCCTACTAAAATCCATGATTGTACTGGATACCATTGCAACTGCATGGGGGGCGGGAGTATGGTTTCATTCCTGCCCTTCTAAAGGAGAAAAGCCAAACACTAAGAAGTAATGTGGCTTACACAGAGTCACATTAGCTCGGGGGCAGACAAACTATAAGTAAAGTTTTATTGCAACACAGCCATACCCATTCAATTGTATATATTACCCCTGGCTGCTTTTTACCTGTAATGGTTGAATGGTTGCAACAGACTGCTAAGGGCAAACAAACACTTCCTTTATGGCCCTCTTAGAAGAAGTTTGTCAGCCCCTGGATTAGCCTGTTAGTCACAGAATCAGATCCATTTCCTGGTGACCCAGCCCCTACTTGAATATGCTTTCACCCCAACCCAGTGAAGGCAGCCACTATGGACATCTGGATAGGGCTGACCGGGTCTTGCTTGCCTTCTCTCCTTCCAGACCACTCTGGATGATGCCACTGATGACTGGGGAATAAAGGTGGAGCGTGTGGAGATTAAGGACGTGAAGCTCCCCGTGCAGCTCCAGAGAGCGATGGCTGCAGAGGCAGAAGCATCCCGAGAGGCCAGAGCCAAGGTAATGTTTTCTCTTGGTTGAGGTTTTTGGTTGTTGATTTGTTTTCACTTTGGTTTTCTTTTTTCATTTCAATATATATGTATATTAGAAAAGCTCATTATCAAAGATTGAAACAGCCCTGAATGTCTATAAAGATAAAAGCCTGCCCCATCGCCTGCAGGCCTGTCTCCTCTATGCATCATAATGTTTTAGCTTTTATTTGTTGGGCTACTGGCAAAAGTCGGGTCATTCTGTACGTATTGTTGTACACCTTGACCTTTTCACTTCTGTCTCCTGCTCATGTCAGTCCACTAGTGACATCATTCTTTCACGACTTTGAGCCCCATGCTTGATTCACCCTTGCCATTGCTAAGGTTGAATTGACTTTCCAAACAAACAGGCATTATGTCAGTTTGTTACAGCCTGTTACTCACTTATTCTTGCCTTTCATTTCTTTTATTTTCTTTTTGGTCTCGCTCTAGCCCAGGCTGACCTGAAATTCACTGTGTAGTCTCAGGGTGACCTTGAACCCAAGACAACCCTCCAATCTCTGCCTCCCAAGTGCTGGGACTAAAGGCATGTGCCACCATACCCAGTTCTCTTTTCTTATTCTTCTTTTCCTGTAATAACTGCTTTTTTTCCCCTTTCTTCATCTAATTCTTATTTAGGTCTCAACTGTACGTGTGTGGTATGGTACTTCCCTCTAGGAAGTACTGAGGAAATAGCATATATATATATATATATATATATATATATATATATATATATATATATGGTTTTTGGTGGAGGTTTTTTTTTTTTTTTTTGGTTTTTCAAGGTAGGGTCTCACTCTAGCCCAGGCTGCCCTGGAACTCACTATATTATCTCAGGGTGGCCTTGAACTCATGGCAGTCCTCCTACCTCTGCCTCCCGAGTGTTGGGATTAAAGGTATGTGCTACCACTCCTGGAAGTTTTTGTTTTTTTGAGGTAGGGTCTCACCCTTGCCCAGGCTGACCTGGAATTCACTATGTAGTCTCAATGTGGCCTCAAACTCACAGCCATCCTCCTACTTCTGAGTGTTAGGATTAAAGGTGTGTGCCACCGTGCCTGGCTAGGGAATATTTTTTGATTATTTTATTTATTTGAGAAAGAGCGAAAGAAGGAAAGAGGCAGGAGAGAGAATGGGCCTCCTGCCATTGCAAATACATGTGCCACTTGGTGCATCTGGCTTTACGTGGGTACTGGGGAATTGAACCTGAGCCATCAGGCTTTGCAAGCATGCTCCTTTAACCGCTGAGCCCATGAAGAAATATTAAGTTAACCTAGAAAAGAGAATCTTTTTCCAGAACCCGAAGGATAAGCATTGGAGGCAAGCCTCAAGAGAATTCGATGTGGAAACCAGAAAGCAGTCATGTCTGAGGGTAGCTAGTCACCCTTTTCTGAGCTATGTCTCGCTGGAGATAGCTCATGGTGGAGTTTTCTGACTCCCAAGCTCATATGCATTTCCAGCTGAGCAAGAAAGAAAGCATACAAAGAAGAATAGAGAATCTCTTTGGTCCAACAAGGACCAAGCCACACAGCCCCACCCCTGTGAATGCAGTGAAGTTTCCATGGGAGAAGTTGCTGTGGGCTTGACGGGTTTCCTAAACACAAGGAGCAAACCAGGTTGCATATGTTAGAGAACAGTATTATGTGGTAATATCTGGTTGGCCACAGAAATCTTTCCTTCCCTTCAACTGCCCTTTAAGCCCAAATCGGTAACTATCATTTCTTATCGGCACCAAATAGAACACTGATACACTGCCTCCAAAATTTTCCATGAACTAGAATTTTTAGATTTTCCTAAGATGATAGCTAATGCTTTTGAGTCTACTGAATCAAAAAGGCCTTTTTCAAAAAAAAAAAAAACACTAAAACGTATTTATAATGTTACTAACTATTCCTTCAATATCATCAAATTATTTGGAAAAAGTAGGAATTACTTTCACCTAGAATCTGTCATTAATTAAATGCCACATTTCTAACCAATACTGAATACTAGAATTTCCCATTCATAGACCACATAGACTGTCAGAATTGAAGGCTCTTCAGGGCTTATCTCCCAAAGGTGACACCTTGCTCAGATGCATGCCATTTGGTAAGCATGACTGCATTTCAGAGGCAGACTCAGGAGTGGGGCACTGGCTCACAGGGCACGCAAGCCTCCCTTCACTGTGGTAAGCCTCGTCAGACTGGCTTCCCAAGGGGTCGCACCAGTGAGCTTTTCCACAGCAGAACATGAGTGCTCCTCTTCCTGTCCCCACACTCAGGTCTTTGCTCATCTTGCTTTTGTTGTGGCATTTTGGTGAGTATCTAGGGTCATCTGCTGGTCACTTGAATTGGCATTTCCATGTGACTAGTCAACTTGAGGAACTATATTCTGAAGAGTTTGTCTGTGGGTTTTCCCATGTTTTCTTTTCATTCTGTTAATTCCCTTGCTAAAGAAACTATGACCCTTTATTTTCCCTGAGAACTTGAGGATTAGGCCACAGCTTGCTCAGGGTCATTACATTTTACTACCTGATTTTAGAGAGGTTTTCTCACTTCAGTAAACACTAATATTGACGACAATCAGATACTGCGCAGTTTGTCCATCACTGGTTAAATGGATAAAGTGTGCTTAATGCATAGGAAGGAATAGTAGACGGCACCGAGGGTGAACAGAGAGCTGCTCACAAGCAGAATGAAGGAAGCCACTCAGGTGTATTTACACTCCAGAGGACAGTCTCCACACGTTTACTGTGTGCTAACTGAACCTCTTTCTCTGTGTTCAGACCATCTTAATGGCTCAGAATGTGGTTTCTTTGCTGCTTGCTTTCTTCCTTTTTATAATTCAGAAAATGCCTGATACATCATGCTTTGCTTTATAGCTCATATTCCTAGGGCAAGTAGTTCACTAATTGAGAGAGGCTGGATTGCAGAATTAGAGAGATCACCTCTCTCTGCTCTTCCCTCTGACCAGCCCACACAGTCTCCGGAAGGGGACAGAGAGTGCCAGTCTCACTCATGTGAAAGGTTACATTTTATGTATTTATGTTTGAGGCAGAACTATGTAGTTCCAACTGGCCTTAAACTCGCTGTGTGGCCAAAGATGACCTTGAATTTTGCCTCCTGCCCCCATCTCTTGAGTGCTAGAATTACTGGTGTATACCACCGCAAAAGAGTAATTTTTTTTTTTTTTTTGGTTTTTCGAGGTAGGGTCTCGCTCTAGTCCAGGCTGACCTGGAATTCACTATGTAGTCTCAGGGTGGCCTTGAACTCATGGTGATCCTCCTGCCTCTGCCTCCCAAGTGCTGGGATTAAAGGCATGTGTCACCACGCCTGGCTTAAGAGTAATATTTTAAAATGATTGCTTATGAGGCTGGAGATATGTAGATCCCTTACCTAGCATGCATGAGGCCCTGAGTTCAATCCTCAGTACCACAAAGAAGATAACAAAATAAAAATTTAAAAATAGAATAGCCAGGCACGGTGGTACACACCTTAATCCCAGCATTTGGGAGGCAGAGGTAGAAGAATCGCCATGAGTTCAAGGGCACCCTGAAACTCCATAGTAAATTCCAGGTCAGCCTGAGCTAGAGCGAGACATTACCTCAAATAAAACAAAAATTAATTAATTAAACGCCTGTGAATATTCAAGTGTTAACTGGTATGGGATTACTACACATCTGGCAAAAGTCCTGACACCTATAGTAGCTTGCTTTGTTCTCCGAGATGCTGTCTGCACAGTGTCCCTGGCCTGTGGCATTGTGCTCACATCTCTAGGAGCCTGCTCAGAGGCGCTTTATTATGAACAAAAATGGGTTCCTAATCCAGTGGTTCTAACTGTTTGGCCATGAAATTGTCTTTAAGAATGGAAATGAGGGCTGCTCAGCGGTTATGGCACTTGCCTCCAGTGCCTAAGGCCCTGGGTTCAATTCCCCAGGACCCACATAAGCCAGACCCACAAGGTGGTGGCCTTGGTGTGCTCTCTCTCTCTCTCTCTCTGTATCTCTCTGCTTGAAAATGAATAAATAAAATATTTAAAAAAAAAGAATGGAAATGAGCTACCTTTGGTCAAAGTCCAGAGAAGAATGTGCCATTTACACAGTGGGGGTTACGTACGTATTCTCTGATGCTTGCCTGGGATATAGTTACCTGCTTCTCTTTGGATTTGTCTGGCATTTGCCCCTTCTCATAGATGAAAGAAAGTAGGACATAATGGTTTGCCCTGATAAATTGAAGGGTTAATCCTCTAAGCTGGGTCCTTTCGCTCAGTGAGTACAATATCCTGTATTCTCTGCACATTCAAACCCTGGAAGCCTGGAACTTGGTCCATGTTTCCTCCCTCCCACGCCTGACCAGTCTCCAGTCACTATCTACTCTCCAGGTTGGAGATCACTTTGTGACATGCTCGCTCAGCCTGACCTCTCCTTTCCCCTTTCCATCCAAGGTTATCGCAGCTGAGGGAGAAATGAACGCATCCAGGGCTCTGAAAGAAGCCTCTATGGTTATCACCGAGTCTCCTGCTGCCCTTCAGCTCCGATACCTCCAGACACTGACCACCATTGCTGCTGAGAAGAACTCCACCATTGTCTTCCCTCTGCCCATAGATATGTTGCAAGGCATTATGGGGGCAAAACACTGAGTAGAGTTAAGCTGTGTATACCCTTCCAAGGAGGAAGTGGGGACCAAATTAGCCTTCAACTCACAGGGAAAGTAGGTAGGAACCTTGACTGTCCTCCGTCCCTTTCCTTTTCTGTGTGGGCCTCTTAGACTGTATAGGGACTGTAAACACAGATGAAAGCATTTGCTTTGAGACTGGGGTGTAGCTCAGTGGTAGAGCTCTTACCCAGCATGCTCAAGGCTCTGGGTCTGATCCTTACCACCAAAAAGAAAAAAATAAATAGGGATAATTGTTAGTTTATAAATACTAAGAGAGAACCTGAGAATTTATATAAGATAATCTCTTGCTTTAAAATATTTTAAGTTTGTATTTTTATTCTGTAGTGGGTTAAATCCCTCTTCACCTGAGTCATTCTGAGCCTTTTATGAACATAGCCTACAACTGCCAACCCCCCCCCCCCACAGCGGATAAATGTTTCCAGAAAGTGACCTTGTACTACAACCAGTGTCTCTGGGCCATCTGTGCCTTAACCTTCAGGGAATCTTACGAAAAGGCATTCCCTGGCATTCATTTGCTCTCTAAACCCAAACCGTTTCAAAAAAAAAAAACCTTACTAGGTGATGAGATTTCTTGCTTGAACCTGCCAGAAATAGAGAAAATGGTCAAGGTCAATGCAAAAGATTGCCCTAACCCTTCAGAGAGACTTAACTTTACTATTGTGGTGGTCCTTTTGAAAAACAAACACACCAAAAAAACCCTCTTTGGTAACTTCCTAGTAACTGAGTAAGTGATTCTTCTGAGGTCTGCCTTCAGACCAGCTACATACTTTTCACAAAGTGCTTTTTCTCACCTTTACCTATCTTCATATATCAGGGTTTTAAATTTTTTTATATTTTTTTAGATGAAAAGTTTCTTTAAATTCTATATAATTGTTATATGCACATTTTAATAGCTTAAGGACTAAAATGCTTTTTTAAGTCCATGATATTTTTAATCCATTATATTTTGCTCTGCATGATAATAACTGTTGTACACTATGAGATACTTAGATTAGGAGTCTACTTGTTAAGTAGTATAAGACATTCATAACCTAGTGAACATGAGATGTCTAATAATCCTGGTCAGATGCTGTCTACTTCATCTACATCTACATAGATGTTGAACCTCCTGGCCTGGGGAGCTGGCTGCTGACATTTACAACACTTCTTTAAGGCTCTTAGTTTACCTGGAGAAGCCAGAAGAACAGCCTCCTCTCCCAGCACCACTGTTCATATCTGCCCTTAGCCAGAACACCGTCAGTCCCATCTGTGGAGATCCCTTCCCTGTGCCATTTCCAAGCTTTTTTAGAAAGTTGGAAACCACCATCTGTCCAGATTCCAGCTAGTTTGTTAGAGGTGTGTGTGGTATTTCATCTGAAGACTCAACTTGCATTTATATTTTGAACTTAAAATGATGGTATCATCTGTTTTGTGACGTGGCTCACCCTTTACCATGAGGGCCCGGAAACCCCATGCCCCTGTGAAAGTCCCTTCTCAGAAGTCGAGAACTGCCTTTGGTTCTGTGAGTTTCCCTCTCCAGATACTGAACAGCCTTGGCTTGTGTGTCTGGTGTATTCATAGTACAGTAGGCTAGTCACTCAGGAGGGGTGAAGAAAGGAGCCCCAGGGGAAGGCTGCTGGTGCGAGGGTCTCCACCTGGCCTCCCCTTCTGACCATGTACAATAAAGCATGTGCCCTCTGATTCTCCCGAGTGACTCTTTCTTTATGCACTGGTGATGCAGAGTTCATTCCCTGAGTTAGAGTCTCCTACACTGATGTGTGGGGAATTCATTTTTCAGAAGTGTCACTTCAGTCCTCCGTGTCACTTCAGATCCTTCAGGTCCCAGCTAGCTGCCTTGGACCAAGCATTTTCCCTGGGGAGTCTGAGACCACATTCCCCACAGGCCTTGGCTGGCTTCCTTTCCTTTGTCCTCCAGTTACTGTCACTCAGACATCACACACTCATCTCTCAACAATAAGCCAGTGTGTTTGATCTGCACCGTCTGGCCTTTGAAGAGCTTCCTTGAATTAATGGTGACAATGGTTGAACACCAGTCACAAGCTCAAACATTTGTTCATACAACCTGTCATTTTAACTTCAGAACAATCTAGGTATTTATTATCCCCTTTTATAGGTCAAAACAACATTGAGGCTCAGGTAAAACTGATCCCAAGCCACACTGTTGAGACACTGTTGGTAAGGGGCAGAGCTGGCATTCAAACCCAGACCTGTCCAATTCCAAAGATTCTATGGTATCTCCGTGCATCTGCACACACTGACACCGTGTCCTTTGATTGTAAATCACAAGTGTTTGAGACTCAGAGTTCTTTGGACTTTGCATTCATCCTTGAGGAGGGCTCAAATCCAGACTTGAGTTTTGCATTATCTGATCTAGCCAAAGTTAGTGCAAAAGAGGAGAGTTGACTGACTGTTCATAACCACGTGGCACAACACTCCTGAGTGGAACTGAAATTGAATGGCTCATTCCACTGTTCTATTTCAGTGTTACTCGTTACCCACACCAGGTCTTTCCCAGGTCAGTAGCAAGTAAATAATGAACCCAGAGCACTAACATTTTTTGTTTGTTTTTCGAGGTAGGGTCTCACTCTAGTCCAGGCTGAACTGGAATTCACTTTGTAGTCTCAGGATGACCTTGAACTCACAGCGATCCTCCTACCTCTGCCTCCCAAGTGCTGGGATTAAAGGTGCCACCATGCCCAGCTGAGCTCTTCCTTTTTAAAAATATTTTTATTTATTTGAAAGAGAGAGTATGGGTGTGCCAAAGCCTCTGCGCATTGCAAATGAACTCTAGAGTCATGTGCCACATTGTATATCTGGCTTTACTTGGGTACTGAGGAATCCAACCCAGACCAACAGGCTTTGCAAGCAAGTGCCTTTCGCCACTGAGCCATCTCCCCAGCCCAGAGCTCTTGTATTTACATGTGCCACAGCACGTGTGTGGAAGTCAGTGTCAGTCCTCAGCTTCCATCTTGTTTGAGACAAAACCTGTCATTTGCTGAATACGCCAGGCTAGCTTCCATGAGATTCTGGGGATGTGCCTGCTTCTGCCTCCCATCTTGTACGGGTGCACACCAGGACTACGGATGCTTGCACAATGTTGGGCTTTCCATGGGTTCTGAAGATCCGACCTCAGATCTTCATGCTTGTGCAACAGGTATTTTACATGACTCAGCCATCTCTCCCAGCCCTCCGGATAAATTCCTAAATTCACATTTATGACACATCATAAAGCAAATCATTGAGAATAGTCAGGCTATTTTGAACGAGTTAATCAGTTACCAAAAACAGCCTTAAATCAGGCTTACACTCAGCTAATTTATCTGTTTTGCTTCTAAGTATCTGATTATTCTTCGATCTTAGAAATGGAATTTGGCTGGGTGTGGTAACTTACACCTTTTATCCCAGCACTTGGGAGGCAGAGATAGGAGGATCACCATGAGTTTGAGGCCACCCTGAGACTACCTAGTAGTGATTTTCAAGTCATCCTGGGCTAGAGACCCTACCTCAAAAAAAAAATGAAATTTGACTCAAAATCACAGAAGTACCTCAAAATTCTACAGATCCTACTTTGAAAATCATGCTCTTGCATATTTCTACTGTGCCATCCAGTTTGTAACAAGACCCTGAGTGAGAAGACCCATGAGGTCCCCAAAACAATCTCGGCCATTGCCAAAACACTTGATTACCTGCCAGAGCTAAAAAGTAAAACCCTATTGCTAAAGACACCAGTCTGGTCACAGGACATTGGAATACAATGCTGGAACCAAAAGGGAAACTAGCTCCCTCCTGGCTAGCCCTCCATGGTCTGGAGAGCCCTATTGGAGCTGCTGAAGGACAAATCACCAACAACATGGCTAAACAGGGGACTATTGTAGTCAGCTACACACCGCTGGGATGAATCTCCAAAATCAGGCACAATTTTTGGGGAGGAAAGTGTTTATTGAACAGATCCAGGGGAAGTTAAGGAAAAAAAGGCTGGCCCCCTCTCACAGATCCAAGCAGAGACAGAGAGAGAATCCACCACCAGCACCTCAAGCAAGCAAGCACATTCCAAACTAGCAAACAAAAGGAACTCCAGGCTTAAGCTCAGACTGCTTTTTGCATATGTATAGCTAGAATTCCAGACCCATCCCAGAAACACCTTAGGGCTGAACCCTAGGATCTGGCCAAAGTGGCACACCTCCTCCAGTCATAACTGGCTGGAGATAACTAACAATTTAATAAACACAATTATAATAAATTCTATTGGGGGACATTATTCAAACTTCCACAGGGACCTTGCAAACTAAATCAACCAGATAAGAAGTACATACTTGTGCAATAGTGGCACACAGCCTCTATAGGCTACCAACTATTCTCTGGACATGAGGCCCAGTCACTGGCAGAGAACTCATATCCCATACTGAAAGCCAAGTCAGAATCCCATGGTCAGAAAACCTGGACTTCAAAGAGAAGACCTCGCTGCTCTCTAGAGAAGAATAGGCTTGCACCCCAAAAATCTCTCAAACAACTTTGCATACCCCTTTTACATAAGCTGCTCTCACACTTGGTTAGAGAATCTGTTATATTTTACAGATGGCAGAGAAAACAGGAGAGCCTAGATCCATTGATAAGATAGTGGCCAACTTGCAGGTCACTGAGAAATCAAGCTGGAGCAGAGCTGGAAACCTCCTCCCTGTTAACCAGCTGACAGAAAGCTGGAAAAGCTATGCTGCATGCAGCCCAATAGGAGAGAAAACTCATCAACAGTAGTGAACAGCAGTGGACCTTGCAAGCCTTAAGACTGGCCAGCCAGGCCAAATGTACCAACTGGGGCAATAGTGGCACTTCTATTGTGGTGAAACCAATTGCTCTCTAATTGGACTGGAGGCCTGCTCTATGGGAAGGAAAGCATGCCTGGTACTGAAGACTAGTCAAAACCCTACAGTGGGGGAGGTCATGAGCCCTAGGGGAGTAACACCTGCTGTTGTCTGGCTAAATGCATATATTATGCCAACCAAACTGCCTTACAAGCACTTTTTTTGCTTTTCTGTTTGTTTTGTTTTTTCGAGGTAGGGCCTTGCTCTAGCCCATGTTGACCTGGAATTCTATGTAGTCTCAGGCTGGCATCAAACTTAAGGCCATTCTCCTACCTCTGCTTCCCGAGTGCTGGGATTAAAGGTGTGCCCAATATTTTTTTTTAATGAGCATACCCAAATAATAATGCTACTCTCACTTTTGGCTAGAGAAGCTTCTCTTTCTCAGATGGTGGTGACCACTGGGATAACTCAGAAGACACCATAGTGCTGTGAAGAAATGACAGTGGAGTGTTCAGTACTGAAACATCTCTATCACACTTCCTGAGACTCAGAGTCTATTGTGGAAGAAGTGGCGGAAAGATTGCAAGAGCCAAAGGAAGGGTAGGACTGCTTGCAATGCAAGCTTCCAGACACAAAATGACCTTGATATTCATGATTTTTGCCTGATAATACCTGCACCTATTGGAAGGAAAAAATGATGACACTGAAACAAAACAGACTAATGGAGAGGGGAAGAGATATGGGGAAGGGAGGAGGGAATTATAATGGTTCATACTCTATAATTATGAAAGCTATCTATAAAAAGTTAAAAAATAAGATATCCAACTGCCCACCATGAGATTTATCACCTCTACCACATCTGCTAGGGCCCAGGAGAAATTCCAGAGTAAGTGACATCATGAATGTTGCTTACTGCTAGCCTGACAACCAACACCAGGGGTGATGGTGACAGACACAGTGATCAACCAAAATCTATCAAAGCAGAAATCCACAGGCTACAAAGAACTTAACACTAACACTGCCAACAGGCCCACCATGGCTGGGGGAACATTGCAGAAGACGGGGTGGAAAGATTGTAAGAGCCACAGAGTGGGTAGGAATACCCTGAGGCATACCCCCCCACACTCCACAGGAACTGACTGAGGCCTTTATGAATACTGCAGTCAGCTTTCTTGTTGCTGCACAGGAAGAACCCAACCAAAAGCAGCTTGTGGAGGAATGAGCTTATTTTAGCTTTAGGATTCGAGGGGAAGTTAAATGGTGGCATGAGCAGAGAGGCAGACATCATCTCCTGACCAACATCAGGTGAGCAACAGCAGCAGAAGAGTGTGCCAAACACTGGCAAGGGGAAGCTGGCTGTAACCCCCATAAGTCCACCCCCAACAACACATGTCCAACAAGTTTCCAATAGCTAAGCCACCATCACACATTTGTTTATTGGGGACACCTGGATGAAACCATCACGATGACCTCACAGAGATTACCATAACCCCACTGGTATGAGAATCCGCAGGGTAACAGGAGCAGGGGTGAGGGGAATAAAGTATATAACCTGTTATATATAAAATTATTTTTTTAAAAACCTTGGGTGAGTTCTAGCCATGGTCCTTTTGAGAAGTCACAGAGATGTCTACTGAAGTGTGCACAACGTATATACACAAACAAAGGGAAATGATGGCTGGACCATTGTGCCTGCCTACCCAAGGCTTCAGACCACTAGACAAGCGTCGTTTCTCACATATAACTTCAAAGCTGTCCAGTTACCTAGTACTCTTCTACTTTGTGGCAACTGAAGAGAAGGCCAAGGAAACCATCATTGACTGCCTGCCAGGTGTTGTGTGCAAGGCAGTTTGCTCCTGTTGACGTCCATTCATAGTGAGCAGGCCATGGGAAACTCGTGGGTTTTGATTTTTTTTTTTTTTATCTTCTACAGTGATGCTGATGACATGGGTTTGCAGCAGGTCCAGGCTAAAGTGAGGCTAGAATTTACACTTAATGAAAGGCTGCAGCTTTATCAATCCACTCACTCTACAGCCAGAAGAGTTTGGTGAGAGAGGAAGTTGAAACCATTGTTAAAACAGGTTTTAAGCCAGGTGTGGTGGCTCACGCTTTTAATCCCAGCACTCAGGAGGCAGAGGTAGGAGGATCGCCGTGAGTTCAAGGCCACCCTGAGACTAGAGTGAATTCCAGGTCAGCCTGGACTAGAGCGAGACCCTACCTCAAAAAAAAAAAAAAACCCAAAAAACCAAACAGGTTTTAGAAATCAGGAGACTTGGCAGCCATGATATAGGCTGAGAACCTTCCCTAAAAGATTCTGGCTGTGGGGGAGGGGTGGAGGGACTAGACATGAAGTCCTCTGGAAATTCCTATACTCCACAAGACCATAAGGAGCTTTTACTACTAATAATCTGTATGTTTAGCATCTTGCCCCAAAATAGTCTCCAACTAAATAGCTATCCAGTGTCCACTTACCTCTTTCTTTCCTAAGAACCCCGGTTTTGTTTAGCTGGTTCCAAGAAACCAGTTTAGCTGGAGCCAAGAAAGCCAGCAGGAAACCCAGACTCACTGATTTGAGCCCCAGGACCCTGGACTGCCAGGAGGCAATCCCATTTGAGCTGGTTCTCCATCAGCAAACACAACCATCATGGTGGGGTTTCTTCCGTGGATGGGCTGGGCTCTATACAATTTTTTCCCGTTTTTGATCACTTAGTATGGGTCATCCATTGGGTTAAACATTGCCTCCCTTAATCTATAAATATTCCCAGGGAATAGATACAACTCATGTTCTCATTTTGCAGCCAAAGAAATGGCCAACAGCATGGCTGCTTCGCTCGTATGGAGGGGAGCTACTCCAAAGCTCAAATGTTCGTCATTCTCCAAGGTCAGGCCAATCTTTAAGAGAGGCACCTCTGACACCTGTCCTCTTATGTCACAATGACGTCACTGTTGTGAGACATCATGAAGTCTAACATGGTTAGGAAGACAAAATCGACGGTTGAAGTTAAACTATTCCTGATTGACTCTTTTGCCTTTGAAGAAGGGAAGGAAGTGATCATGGTTCTGTTCCGTGGGCAATCTGGAGTTCTCTCTCCAGACCACAGCCACACCCTTGCATACCAGTATAAAGAATTCATAGGTCAGTTCCTTCCTGGAACTAAGTTAGCTTTGTCTAGACAGGCCTCCACCTGCCTCTAGGGAAGGCCCTAGAAGTAGTTATGGGAAATCACTACTTTGTTTCAATACTTGACACTTGTCAAGTTGCTTTGACCACTGACGTAGCAGGCAAGAGGTGTCCTAGGATAAGTCCACACGTCTGGCATGGTATTCAAGGCCCCTGTCCACAGCTCCCTCCACCTCCAAACAGCTGTCTGTCCCATTGTCTTCCATAACCCCCACCTTTGCCGGTGCTGCACCCTCTGCTTGAGATGGCTTGCTTCTCTACACTTCTGCACACCCCACATCCCCACCCAACTGAGAAAATTCCTCCTCTATTGCCCTCATCACTCTTGCAATGACTCAGAATCTCTGGAGGTAGGGCCCCTGGGGAATGGCTCCTTTAAAAAGCTCCCTGGATAATTTCAGGGCTCAGCCAGCTTTGGAAACAACAGTGTAAACACACACGCTCCCTTCCCACCATCTATAAACCTCACGCTGGGTTCTGTTCTATCGCCCTAGCCATGGGAGCTTTATTCTGTAACTTGGTGTGGCACGGAACAGAAGTGGGAAAGGTGGCAAGATGCACCTGGAAGGACCCAGGGGAGAGAACAGACGCTGTTCCCCAGCAAACTCCGCACTGGTTGGCGCCACCCTGGAGAAAAGGTTTTGAAAGAGTTCATGGAAGTGCTCTCGGGAACTTTAGATGCTCTGAGCACAAGCAGAGTTTCGGGCCCAGGGGAACCACATGGGTCACCAAGGAGTCTTTCTCCTACACTAAAAAGATAGCAAACTTGGGCACCTCTTGTAACAGCAGCTGCTGGGGTGGTGACTTCTCCCAAGAGTCTCTGGGCAGCAGAATGAGTCGTCAGTAGATAGGAAGGTTCAGGCAGATGTCACAGTGCGGCAGCTGTGACGACACATCTTGTCCATTCTTCTACCTCAGAAAATGTAGCTAAGGATCCCAGCTTCTGGCTTTGAACTCTATTCCCACAGCTACCCAAGGCCTCACCTCTTGATGAAAGGGCACGGGGTGGGGAGAGACATACATGTTCATGGGAGATATTCGACTCTTTGGTTGGGTGACTGGCTCAGAGCACTTTGAACAGAACCCATTTTTGTGTACCTGTGTTCATAACAGCATTGTGCAAATAGTCAACAGGTAGAAAACCTCAAACACCCACCAAGAGGTGAGTAGATAAGCAAGGTGTTGTGATATAATATACACAGATGGCACAATAGTATCCAGCCACAGAGGTGGAATGTTGACAGATGACATAACACAGATGAAATTTGAAAATGATATCCTAAGTGGAATAAGCCAGACACAGGTATCAAACACTGTATGACTCCGAAGCACCTAGAAGAGCCCCAAATCCTAGAGACAGAAAGTAGAATTGAGATTTCCCAGGGGTGGGGTGGGGTGGGGAAGGAGGGACAGAGTATTTTTTTAATATTTTATTTATTCATTTTCAAGGGGAGAGAGAGAGAGAGAGAGAGAGAGAGAGAGAGAGAGAGAGAGAGAGAGAGTATGCCAGGGCCACCTTCTTGTATGTCTGGCTTATGTGGGTACTGGGGAATTCAACCCAGAGTCTTAGGCACTGGAGGCAAGTGCCTTAACCGATGAGCCATTTCTCCAGCCCTGGGACAGAGTTATTATGTAGCACATGGTACCTATACTGGGAACTGTGGGTACAGGTAGTGGTGATGGGCACACAGCACTATAAACCACGTAACTGATGGAGTATGGGGGAGAAACCTGCTGGGTAGTTAGGGAGGGCCCTAGAGAGGAAGCCATCCTCTGCCCTCTGCTGCTCTTGGCAGCATTTTGTCTTTGTCTTGGCCTTGGGAATGTCATAGTTAAAGTGACCGTAGGCTTAAAACAGTGACATTGAGAATCCTGGGGAAGAAAAATAAGAGGGTTTGTAGCCGGGTATGAGAAAGCCAAGCTAATCAGATAAAAGGAAGGACAGAACTCTGGGAAAAACAGCAGAGCGAAACGAGGCAGACTCCAGCTGGTCCCCATGAAGCCCCACCTTGTGACAGTCTGGCTGTCTCTGCATCTGTGCTCTCTTCCTTGACTCACCAACCGAAGTCAATGGACATTTTAAGCTTAACCAATAAAGTTCATTTCAACTTGATGCCCAATTTCCATGGGTCAAGGACAGACATCCTCAGTGCACAAACTCCTAGACAAAGACACTCATTGGCAGCCTGTCTTTGAGTCCCCTCTTTTATGGCTTCTCCTCACATAAAAGCTCTTTTCTCTTCCCTTATTCTCTGCAATAAGCTTCTATCTAACTTACTTTGACTCTGTGATAAAATCTCTCCTTTTGAACTCATCCTTCATGGGCTGTGCAATTCGTCGAATTCTACAAGACAAAGACCCCAGTGCCACTGACTCAATAGTTCTTTGGTGACTGTTACATCCAGCACCCTAGTTCCTGAGTTAAGCCCATCTAAGAGCTGAGATCAGTCTTTGATCCTCTTTAAAAGACTGCTACATAATGTCACTGAATTGTACACCTAAAAATAATTAGAACAAATCTATTATGTACATTCATAAAATTAAAAATATAACAACAAAAATCTGGGCATGGTGGTACTTATCCTAGCTACTCAAGAGACTAAGGTAAGATACTTATAGAGTCAAAGCCACCCTGGTTAACTTAGCAATACCTCTCTCAAAATAAAAAAGTAGAAAAGGGGCTGGAGAAATGGCTCAGCAGTTAAGGTGCTTGCCTGAAAAGCCTAACGAGCTGGGGCTGGGTTCCCCAGTACCCACATAAAGCCAGATACACAGTGGCACATGCATTTGATGTTTGTCTGCAGTGGCTGGAGGCTCTGGCGTATCCATTCCGTCTTCTCTCTGTCTCTACTTGCAAATAAATACAAATTTTTTTTTAAAGTACAAAAGGACTAGGGATGAAGCACAGTGGTAGAGCACTTGCCTAGCATGTCCGAGACCCCTGGGTCCAATCTCAGTACTGACCGACAACAACAAAAGACTATCATTAAGTTTAAGAATACTCTGAATTTGGCTCAGGTCTGCCTGAAAGCACTGCTAGACTCTTCTGGATTAAACAGTCCAGTAGGACACTTCCTTCTTCCCTTCTCTTCCTCTCTTAGGTTACTCCTGCCTATTTGTCTGAGGGCTCTCTCAACCTTCCCTGCTATCTCTCCAGGACAGTGTGCATGCATTTCTCTTCAGCTCCAGGACCCAGATGAACAATGCACAGGGTGAATACAGTCCATCTGCTCACAGGCCCACACGAGGCACCCGTGGGGGTATCCTCAGAATCACCAAGGTCATGGACAGGGAAAACACTCTATTACTACTGGGTGGTAGAGCTGTGGAATGGTGGAGTGAGGCAAACAGCGAAGCCACACCAGGCTAACACACTTCAAAAAGCTTTTATTTCCAAAGCACAGATATTTGAGACAATTTTGCAAAGGCTTGAATTTTTGCAGGGCTGGTTTTAGCTACTGTAAAACACACACACACACACACATCCACACGCATGCATACACGCACATACGCACTTATACACACACACAAACACACCCGGGTTGCCCTGCTTGCCACTGGCTCTCTGGGAGATGGACAGTTCTCAAAGGCACTGATGGATGACATTGGTGGGCCTGGCCCTTGCTCAGGCAGCCAGCTCAGCCAGGGCCCTGTCCAAGGGGTCCACTGACCAGTAGTTGTCGTCCCAGCCGAGGAACCAGCCCACGAAGGAAGGAGGCTCATAGCCTTGCTTCACGACTGTGATGGGGGTCCGCCTGTCCCGATTAGCGGGATCCGTCTCGATGTACCGCTTAGCTTTAGGCACACATGGAAGAGATGGAAATCCAGAGATTCTTGGTGTCTCCTCCCCAGAGGGAGGTTGGCTCAGGGCAGGGTTGTAAGAAAGAGGGTCTTCCTACCATCCTTGGGCTGGCTGCCCAGCGCCACACTGACACCCGGGTGGGTTCCCCACCACCCTGCCCCGACACAGGAAAGGGGAGAAACTATGGCTTAAATTCCTGCCCCACAGAGCTCTCAGCTCTTCTCTAGCTATATAATTTTCTTGGGTGATCAGAAATTTATTTATACTAAATAAAGTATTTTGAGGTTCCTCACCCCTAAATGATTAGCTCTATTTGGCTATCAGAATGTTTTCCCTATCGCTTCTCGCCCTTTTGGCTAAGATCAAGTGCAGAATGTTTTCCCACAAGGAGACCCTGATGAGTATGGCTCTAAGCATGGTTTCTTGTCTGTTTCTTCCTTCTGCTGGGGCACCTTGAGGCTTTCTAAAGGAACAGATTTGTCCCTTTACACTTGCCAAGGTTTGGATCTGGAATATTCCCCAAAGACGTAGTCCTCAGCTTGGCACCATGGGAAGGTCATAGGAAGCATAAGTGAGGAGCCTTCTGGACCTTGGGACATGCCCTTGAAGGATACGGTGGGACCCGCCCTTCCTCTCCTCTATCAATTCTCAGCGTGAGGAAAATGGTTTGCTCTTTTACACACTCCCCAACCTGCTGCCTCACCACAGGCTCAAAATCAATAGGCTCCGCTGACCAGGGGCTGAAATCTCTAAAATGAACTTTCTCTCATTAGAAACTGATCGCCTCAGGTATCTGTTATAGTTGTGGAAAGCTAATGGACACTGCACTCTAGGCAGGGCTTAGGGAAAGTCTCCACCCATGGATGCTAACTCTCAGGCCAGGGCCCAAAGCTGCTCCCACCTTCCCATGGCCAAAGGCCTCCTCCCCTTGCCAGACCCGAGTCCTTACCAGAGGTCAGAGCTTCTGTCTTTTCCTCTTCTAGAGAATCCTTTCCAACCCAGACAAAGACCTGGAGGGGAGATGTGGGAAGAAAACACAAGAGAGGTGCTCCTGAGATTCACTGCTGGGGGCAGAGTGGTGGAGGGAGAGGCCCTGGGGTCAGACAAGACAAAGCCCTACACGACAGCCTGCAGACATGACTGGAAGGACAGGGAACAGAGGCCACCATGCAGTGACCTACAAGCCTGCTTGGCCATCCTCTAAAGCGTGTCGGCCTATATTTTTCCACAAACTTAGTTAACAGTAGTGACGAAGAGTCTAGGTTTCCAAGTGCTCTCAAAAACTAGAAGATCTGCAGGCTGGAGAGATGAAATGGCTCAGCAGTTAAAGGCACTTGCTTGTAAAGCCTAATGGTCTGGGTTCAATTCCCCAGTACTCACATAGAGCCAGATGCACAAAGTGGTACATGTGTTTGGAGTTTGCAGTAAAATTTTGTTTTGTTTTTTGTTTTTTGAGGCTTCACTCTATCCCAGGCTGACCTGGAATTCACTATGTAGCCTCAGACTGTCCTTGAACTCACAGTGATCCCAACTGCCTCCTGAGTGCTGGGATTAAAGGCGGGCAGCACCAGGCCCTGCTAAAAATATTTGAAAACAAAAACAAAAAACTGGAGGATCTGGCAACTCTGGGCAGTCATGGTCACTTGGATGAAGCTCGGCAGGGGTGGTTCCTTTAGTGGGCAGGACCAGCCATGCCCTGTGTGCCCCATCCTAGCCTGCTTCCCTCCTGAGCACTGCAACACTGAGGCACTGAGTTGGAGAGCCTTTCCTAGAAGTTCATGAGTTATAGCCAAACGTACTGTTACTTAGTCATTCATTCAACAAATACTCATCATGAGGTTGCTGCGTGCCCACGTGTCTTGGTCAACGTGGAATAAAAAACACTCATGTCATGTTGAGCTTATGACAGGTTGACTTATACATAAAATCTATTCTAATTGTTTTGCTTAATTGTTTTGAACACACGTACATTTGTATGCATTTGGGTGCACATGTGTGTGGGTATGCATGTGTGCAGAAGCCTTCTTATTTACTTAGTCAGGGTCTCTTACTTGATCCAGGGCTCGCTGATTCAGCTAGTCTAGTGAGCCAGCTTGCCCCAGGGATCCCTTGTCTCTGCCTCCAGATGGTAGGAATACAGGAGGGCCCCCATGCCCACCTGGCATTTACATGGGTTCTTCGAATCCACCCAGCCATCTCCCTGGCCCCTCTACTCTGCTTACTTTTATGTGTCAGCTATTGTGATGCACCTCTCAAATGTTACGTTCAAGGACTCCTGCCACTGACAAATGGCTTTGGACATTAAACGCCAGCCTCAATGGCTCTTCCTTATTTATGGATGAGTTCCCTGTGGAACTGGAAGCCCCTTTGAGGCAGTAGAGGGCCTGTTCAGCTAGGATTACCATTACTCAGCATTTTGCCCTGAAGATGTCAATGTTAATATCAGCCTGAAGCCACAGAGGCAGATGAATAAAGAACATTGCCAGTGGATCAGTAAGTACAAAAGCTGAATGACTCGAGCTGTAAGCACTCTGGTATGATCTTCCCACTGGGGATTCCCTGCCCTATGGTGGAGGATGGGCTTGGACCTTCATGGCCAGCTATTCTATAGCCCAGAGGAGGCTAGGAGCAGGCACTTGGTAGGAGGGGTCCCTAACAGGAGAAGGGACACTTCCATACCTCCAGGTGACACTGAAGAGCTCACACATGCATATGATACGTCGCAAAGTTTAACTTTCTTCAACAGATCTCAGGTAAGAGTTCAGAGCTGGCACAATGGCTCAGTCAGTAAAGTGCTTGCCACACATGCATGAGAGCATGAATGTGGATCCCTAGAAATGACGTAAATGCCAGGCATAGCAGTGTGCACCCGCAATCCCAGTACCTGGAAGATCCCCAGGGCAAGCTGGCCACAGTGGTGAGCTCTGGGTTCAGTCAGAGACCTTATCTAAGCAAATAAGGTGGCAAGAAATTGAGGAAGACAAGCAATATCAACTTCTGGCCTCCACACATATGTGTGTGTATGTGTGTGTGTGTATCCCTACACACACGTACACCTGCAAATATATATATGTATGTGTATGTGTATCTATATGTATCTGTCTATCTATGTATATCTATACCTATGCAAGACTTCACACTCCCCTGAGGCCAGGGAAGAACAATGTGATGTAAGTCGTTTGCTTTGCATTTACAAGATGTTTTGGGGTTTCGAGGGGCTTGCACCTGCCAAGTAGGTCCCATGGCTTCCATTTTACAGCCCAGGCTCAGAAGAGAATGTGGCGAGCAGCTGCTCAGGGACTTTGCTGATGACACCCAGGGCTGCTCCTTTGACCTGCTGGGCTTGGAGCTGGGAGTCCAGCTTTCCCCACCGCCCTGGCCTTCACCTTTTCTCCTTCACTCACCTGGTCCCAGGTATCCAGGAGCATGACATCATCGGTAGCCAGGTCTTCCTGCATAAGCTCACCGGGCACTTCTTCGATCTGGGAAGGGTTAGGAGGTCACAAGAGAGCATCAACAGCCATCCTTGAAGAACTCTGTCCTGCCCACAGGGACTCTTCCCTTGCAAGTACTTTGCCATCAGACAGTTTCTCCTGTCCCCCGTCACCCGCCGGCTCCCTGGAACCTATCTCCTTCCCCAAGAGAAAGCAGAGGCATGGCCTTCAGACTCACCACAAAACGTCCAATCTTATTGGAGCAGGCGAACAGGCGAGGAGGGTGGGCATCCATCTTCTTGTCCTTGAGCCTTGGGGATGTTCGGTAGGCCGCCTTCCCACCCAAGGCTTCCCAGAAGCTGTCTGTGAGGGGAGGTCACACCAATCACAGAGGGAAGCCACCACCCCACAAGCACAGCTTACTCAAACCCTGGGTGAACTGTGCCCAAACCCAGCTAGCTGCTCTCCTAAAATTCTTGGGCTCCAGGGGGAAGTGAGCTAAGGGAGCCTAAAGATGATGACAGGACTCATGGCCAGGATGATGGCACTCAGGAGGGGGTAAGTATTCCCATGGAGCACATACGTAGTGATGGTTGGTGACATTAAACAACTCACCCAAGTTCACATAGCTAGGAAATGGTAAAGCCCAGAGGCAAATCTTGTCAGACTCCAATTTCCATATTCTTTCTACTCTACCTGCTGCCTATGCCTATCCACATGTGGATATCATATTTCAAGTGAAATTTATCACAATTAAGTTCAGTGGCGTGCTTGTTTCCTCATTCCCACAGACTCCCTCTGGTCCCATTTCAAGGGCTGCACATGACTATAGGCCATCAAGCTGGACCTGGGAGATATCTACCCTCCCTCCTAGAAGGTTCTATTGGACAGAGCTGTTAGAGGCCAAGTTACCCTTTTCTGCTACCATGAAATGCCAAGCAGATAGCGTGGACTTTGAGCACCAGCTGAAAAGAGGGCTGAACCAGAAGGGCTCCTGACCTATGCTGAAGAAACAAAGAAGGCCAAGGACTTCCTCTCGGTGAAGGGAGAGCCAGCTGCTCTGACGCAGTCCCCCAGGCTGCCCATCTCTCAAGGCTTCCTGGGAAGTGATCATCTCCTCCCATGGCCCTTGCAGAGCTCTCCTGCCTTTAACATCTGGAGACCACCTTGTTACTGCCACCACCTGCATTTTATCCACCTGCTTCCATCTGACACTTGCAGGGAATGGGTGTTGGGGATAAGCAGAGAGATAGAAGGGGGCACTGTGCCAGTGTCAGGCTCCCACCTGGCTCACTGCCTTCCGCCACCTGCACAGGCTGGGCCCGCAGCACCTTCAGCAGCTCCTGGGCCCCGCTCTTCTCTGACTCACTGGCTCCTGTACCCACCCACAGGTAGGCAGCTGAGGGGGTCTTCAGCACAAAGGCATCGTTGGAGTTCAGGGTGCCAGCCTTAGGGATCACCTGAGAGGACAGCATTCAGTTAAGGAGGAACCAGAATAAAACCCCAGCCCTTACAGCCCAAGATACTCTAGAGCAAGACTAGCTTCCAGGTAGAGAATCAGCTATAGCGTTGTATAGAATGAGCCATAAGGGAAGGTAGTGAGCTGTTGTTATGAAGACATGCAAGGGACACTGGGTATCCTTGAAACAGGGGGAAACCCAAGACAGAAGATCCTGTTGCCAGGGGAGAAAGGTTAAAAAAGCTGCTTCTCACCCCTTACTCAGTCCCACCCAACCTTGGGCATGGAGGTCTGCCCATGAAGCCTGGCAGGTTTCAGGAAGGCAGGAAGGTAGTCCCTCTTGCAGTTTGAGATCTTTCGTTACCTCAACGGCCCGAGTGGCTCCAGAGCTGCTGGCTCGGACCTGGAAGAGGCGTGTGCTGGCAGGGGCTGTCTGCCCACCCTCACGAGAGGTGCCACCCTTGTAGATGATCATGGGCTTCCCGCCAAACAGGCTCATGAGATGGGCAGGCTCCTTGCCTTGGACCACACGGCTCTAGTAGGGAGAGAGGGGAGCACTGGTTTTCTCTGTGGTCCTGGGTCACTCCCCCCTGCAACAAGCCTGTGCCTTAGTGTGACACGGAACACCGAGACCCCACAGCACCCAGGCGCCTAAGTGAGAAAGCAGGCTTCCAGAAAGGCTGGAAACAAGGTCCCCTGGACACTGCCCCACTGCTGTCTTCTCCCTGAAGTCCCCTGTGAGAACTTGCCCTGCCCTCCCCCTGAATCTGGCCCAAGATCCTGGGGAGCTTATATTTGCAAATACACCCTTAAATGGAAGCATGGGAATTGTTCATGGACATTCTTCCAGAATGCTGACGTCAGTGTCAGACATGCAAAAGGGTGGAGTGGTGGGAACAGCCTTCCAGATCTGGAGAGACACTTCTGTATACCACGCAGCTCAGAGGCTGCCACCATCAGTGACCAACAGAGTGGCAGAGGGAAGGAGGACCTACACCAAGACGGATGGCATCTGTTCCTGCCCCGTGGGCCCACCTCACCTGTCATACAAGGCAGGGCCCCTGCTAACTGCATCCAAACATGAGCTCTTGAAGCTTATTACACTTGTGTAAAGGAGGAGCCCTGAGTGCTAGGCATGGCTCTAACGTTTTACAAATGTCTTCTCTGTGCTCAGAGAGGACAGGTGATTTGCTTAAGGCTGTACCCTCATCAGGGTAGGGACAACGTCTGTGTGTCCCTGGCTGCAAATTCAGACATGGAATCCTGTATTATTTCATATGTAGATAGGCAGGTGGATGGATAAATGGATGGGTAGATGATCAGACAGATAAGTGATCAGACAGATAAGGCCCAGCTGTACCTGTGAGAGGTAGTAGGCTAGCTCACCTGGACAGGAGTCCCTCCCAGCTCCTCATCCAGCTGGGCAGTCAAGATGGCAGATGCAGCAACCTCATCCTGGGTAGACTGAGCACCCTGCCTGAAAGAGGAAGGAAGGCTCAGCAACAGGCTGGCACAGAGCCCTGGGCCTCTTCTTTGCCCCAAGCCTGAGAACCCAAGGAGTATCCATGCAGCCCAGAGTGCCCAGCCCTCCCACTCTCAGCTCCGTAGCCCACCTTCCTGCTTAGAGAGGCTTTTCCTTGTCCTAACTGCGCTCTGCTGGCTCTGAACTTGTGATCCTCCTGCCTTAGCTTCCCAAGTGGCTGAGACTACACGCCTGTGTCATCAAGGCTTGACACAAAATTCTTAAGAAGGATTTGAAAAAAATTAGCTGTGACAGCATACTGTTACGTCCAGTTTTGTTTATCAAGATGATATATGGCGGGGCTAGGTATGAAGGTGTCATGGTTTGATCCAGGTGTCCCCCACAAACAAATCAATGTGTTCTGGGTAATTGATCCTCAGTTGATGGCAGTTTAGATTTTACAACCTCAATGGAGCTGTGTTGTTGGGGGCGGGCTTATAGGGTTATAAACCAGCTTCCCCTTGCCAATATTTGGCACACCTTCCTGCCGCTGTTTACAGTGCTGTGGCAGAGGTGATGTCCAGCCCTCTGTTCATGCCATCATCTTCCCTGCCAGGATGGAGTCTCCCTTCGAGTACATAAGCCTAATAAACCCATTCCTCCACAAGCTGCTTTTGTTTGGGTTCTTTCTGAGCAGTAACTAGAAAACTGACCGCAACAGAAGGTCAGCTACCAGAATGTTCGCCTAGCATGAACAAGGCTCTGTTCAATCCCTCAACACTTTATAATCTGGGCATGGTTGTGCATGCATGTAATCCCAGCATTCAGGAGGTGGAGGCAGGAGGACCAAAGGGTCAAGGTCACCCTCACCTACATAGCAGGTTGGAAGCCAACTTGAGCTTCCTGAGAGCCTGTCTCAATCAATCAATCAATAAATTTAACCTATATTGCATACCTAGTATTCTGGTAAACATCTGACAGACATCTCAGGCCTTGTGAGGCTGAGGCAGGAGGATCTCAAGTTCAAGACCAACTTGGAATTCAGGGTGAATTCAAGGCTATCTTGGAGAAGTGAGTGAGGTCTTGTTTCAAAATCAAAAGTAAAAAGAGGGTTGGGGAGATACATCAGAAAGTAAAGTGCTTGTCTTATAAGCATGAGGATCTGAGTTTGATTCCCAGAAGCCACATAAAATCTAGGTATAGTAGTGCATGGTTGTAATCCCAGCACTGGCGAGTGGGGACCAACGGCTGCCAGAAGCTCACTGGCAAGCCAGGGTAGCCTAACTGGTCATCTCCAGGCCCTGTCATACCCACGAGGTGGATGGTGATCTTGGGGAATAACACTTATGGTTGTCCTCTAGAGCCTCCATGTGTACCCCCATATGCACAAACATGCATAAAAACTTAAAGAAGACACAAACAACTGTTACTCAGACAAAAAAAAAATCTGAGCCTGGGCCTGGAGAGATGGCTCAGTGGTTAAAGGTGCTCGCTTAAAAAGCCTGATGGCCCAGGTTCGATTCCCCAGCGCTCACATAGCCAGATGCACAAAGTGATGTGCATGGGTCTGGAATTCCTCTGCAGTGGCAAGAGTGTGTCTCTCTCCCTCCCCCTCTCTCAAGTAAATAAATCATTGAAGGGCTGGAGATTGGCTCAGTGGTTAAGGCACTTGCCTTCAAAATCCAAGGACTCAGGTTTGATTCCCCAGGACCCACATACAGCCAGGTGCAGAAGGTGGTGCACATGCATCTGGAGTTTGTTTGCAGTGGCTAGAGGCCCTTGTGTGCCCATTTGTCATTCTCTCTCATAAATAAATAACTTTTAAAAAACATCTTAAGAGCCTGAGACTGATCAGGAAGAAAGACACAAACTTCCTTCTTTCCTTCCTTCTTTTGCGGTGACAGGCATAGACCCCAGGACTTCCCACATACGGGGCAAGCACTCTGCTACTCAGTCACATCCCAGCCCAAATTACAAATTTAAAATATAATAAGATAGCGTTTAGTAACTATTGTGTTGACAAACATTCAAAGTTTAAGCACACAGTCCCCGGCAGTGGGTTTACGAAAGCAGAGACGCTCCTGTGGGAACATGAAATACCACAGACGCCATCAAGGGAAAACGGGGTTATCATCAAAATGACAGGTTCACTGACTATGCCCGGCAATCCCACTTCTGGAGGGACTTCTCTAAATATTCAACATGTCTAGAGTCTCTAATCTCCGTGGTGCATGTAATAGCTGAAAACTGGCACCCACCCAAGTTTATAGCAGCAGGAAACTTGTCACATAAACCAGAGTATAACCACCCCAAGAAATGGGACACCGCTGTACACACACACACACACACACACACACACACACACACACACACACACACACACACACGGAAGTTATGCAATGACACAGGCTGATTTCCAAGGAGAACTCCGTCAAAAAAGCAAGGTGCAGGCCAATAAATACCCACAGCATGTCGTGTTGTGCTGACATTTGCATAAGGTATTTCTGGGAGGAGAAGGAAGGAATTACTGAAAGCGGCCATGGGGAAGGGCGGAGTTTGAATGGGGGGAACAGGGTTCCAGGTGGGAAAAGAGTTCTCTCTCAATAATACCTTTACTTTGTTTGGGTGTGGGAACAATGAGACATTATCCTCTGCTTCGAAACAATTATTGAGACAATTATTGTAACTGACTATATAACAATGGTACTACATATTTATGGGGCACAGAGGAATAATCTATAATTTTCATAACGGAAGTCTCCGTGGCAGGATAAACCTGTATTAGAATGTGGTCCTGTCTCTACTGATTGCATCTCGTGACGTGGGTGTGATATTCTGATGCCAGGAGCTTAAGAGTTGTAACTCTGGGTGAGTTCCACCTCTGGTTCCCAGACCCCAGATTCCCACTTCGGGTTCCCACACCCCAGATTTCCTCACACCGGCTCCCTTCCCTCCCCTTGTCTCCATGCTCGGGCCAAGCTGAGGTCCCCCGTTGTCCCTCCCAACTCCCAGCAGATGGCCCAGGCCCTCCCTCACCAGTTGTAGATGATCTGTCCCTGGCGGCCACCATGGCGGTAGTTGTAGAGAATGATGTAGCTGTCGCCTCCGTAGAACTGCCCGTATGTGGAAGGATCCACGGGCACCTTGTTGGAGCCTTCAATTCTCCAGATCTGCAAGAACAGAGATGGGGTCAGACACCTAGCACAACCCCCTGCCACCTCCCAGCATGGTGGCCGGCGATTAGACATGCTTGTCACAGGACATCACTGGGCTCAGGCTAAGCCCAGACCCACTGAGAGACAGGGCGGGAATTCAATCCCAGCTCTGGCTCCTCCAACCCTACCCCATCCTAGGATGGCCTGAGGAATGAGCAGAGAAAGGGTTAAGAGTCAGACCCAGTCAAAGTCAGGTTCCACTCCAGAGGTCCTGTAACCTTCGATAACCTGCTTTACAGTTACTGCTGGACTCCTAACGTTACCACCGTCTGCGTCACTACTGAACCACCTGGATTGTACAGGTTACCTCCAGAGGCAAGGCCATCACTGGATGGCCGCAAAATGACCCCTGCTGGCAGGTCTCTGCAGAGCTCTGGTGACAGGACTTTATCCACGTGGTCAGGAGGCCCTGCAGTGACATCTGGTGGTGGTGTCAGAGTCACTGGAAATCCTACCGTCTCTGAATCTTGTGGAAAGAGATGGAGAGGCTCAAACTCCACTTTCCAGGTGAGGCTCAGAGAGATTAAGTAACTGGCTCCAGGACACACAGCCAGGCTTCCAGGGATTTGTCTACACATCCTCACCCTAAGTACTTTCACAGTCTCTTCCCCACCCCTGCAGTAAAACCAGAACAATAACAACAGAAATAATGCTAAATAAAAATGAACCTTGTTATTCCTGCCATTCGGAATGCAAAGGACATGGCCTGAAGTAGACTCCATGTAGAAACATCTCTGAACCCCACCTCCACCTTCACTGTGACCTTCCCATCTCAAGGGCACATTCTCTCTCCTCTAAATCTAACAACATCCTCACAGGTTCGCTGGCTTCATTTCCTGCCTCCAGCCCATTTTCACAGCAATTTTCTATAGCACAGCCCTGAGCCTGTCACACATCTGCTTTCAAAAACAAACCAACACAACCCTTAGGATTCCTCACTGGCTACAGGATCAAGTCTACCGTAAATTCACCCTGGGACCAGACATTTTTGACCCCCTCCTGAGGATGCTGTCAACACCAGCCTCTGGAGACAGCACCTTCCTTCCCAAACAGTAGGCTCTACTTGGGATGGTACAGACAGTTCTTACTAGCAAAAACTCCTACCCATACTGTGACACCCAAAGGCTATTGCCATGAAGGCTGCTCATTGCCCTTCCTGTGGCAGCCCTCCATCTCTAGGGATCACAGGTCTTCTCCTCTCCTGGTCCAGACACTCCTAGGGGACAGGGTGGGGTATGAGATACTTGGCCCAAGATACTGCACAGAGTGGGTGCTCAGGGGATGCTGCTTATGAATAAGAAGACTGAGGAAGAGGAGAAGGAAGAGGAAGAAACATAAAGAACCACATCTACCAAAAGAGACCTCCAAAAGAAACATCCTGAGGGAATCAGGAGGCAGGGCATGAGCCATAGGTGCCTAGGAAGGTGTGAGGGAAGAAAGAAAGAAAGAAGGGAGGAGGGGCCTGGTGGAAGCCAGTCCAGCCTGCCCCCAAATCCACCCCCAGTGATACTACAGAAGACACATAGAAGCTCACCAGCTTTACGAGCACTGACTCCTAACTTGGCCCACAGAGTAAGCTAGGATGCGATCCTGGCATCTTTGCCTCCATCTTGCAAGAGATCAATTAGCCCCTTTCTCTGGGGTCACCTGCTCACCTCTGCATGCAGACATGTTAATCACTGAAGGCACAAAGATAAAAAGTCATTGTCCTACACCTGCTGTCGACTACCTTGGGATCTGAGATCAGCACACCCTCACAGGACAGACCTACCATGAGGACAATCATTCATGGCAAACCGCCTTCACCCAGGATCAGAAGTGGCCATCTTACAGGAACCACACTGATCTCCTCGTGCAGTAAAGACTTCTTCAGAAAACCTGGCAGAACCAGCATGGAGACAATGCAAACCAGGCCTCACCAGACCATTTAAACTTCTTGCCTCCTGTCTCAGCTCTTTCTCTGTCTAACGCTCATGTCATTACCTTGAAGGTGGACATGGGGACACTGAACCCCTCTTTCTGGCCACATAGATTAAATCTCCTCTCTCTGCCTTTCACCATTACTCTTTAATTGGCAAAATGGGAAGGGTGACTGCCTGGCCTCTGGGGGCTGCTGGAGTCTGTGCCTTCCCTTAAAGCTTCTCTTACAATACCTGTTTCTGGCCTGTGCCATCATCATCCATGCCATGCTGGGCGGCCATCGCAGTGGAGGTGTGCAATGTGGCGGCGTCGAAGGGCACGCGCTCCACGTTGGCGATGTGGCTGGAGAGGTAGGACAGGCCCAGGCCATCTGTCTGGTCGGGGTCCCTCCAGTTCTTGAAGAACTGCTTGAACAGTGGGGTCTCGCCACCCTCTGGGAGGACGGAAACCTGGGAAGGGCAGGGAAGAGCATGATATGGCAGGGCTGCCTACAGCCCTTACCTCCTCCTGGTCCCCCCTCTCCCCAGCCTCCCTGGCCTCAGACCCTCACCTGGGTCTGCTTGGGGTAGTCCATCTTGGAGATGAAGTCAGAGGCTGTTTTGAGGGCAGCCTTCCGCTCCTCTGTGTTGGCCAGCTTGCCTGTCAGAAGCCAGAGGAACCATGCAGGTTAGGAGCCTAGAGGCCCAAGGAACAGCTGGCCCACCTCCTACTCTCCTTAGACTGAGATCAAGGCCAGAGGACTGTGCACTCAAGAGCCGAGGGTCATAGAGGTCATGACTGTATTGTTTCCATTCACAATAGAAGGAAACTAGCATCTTAGCCAAGGCCACTCGGCAAGGGAGAAAAAAGCACTTCAGTCTTCCTTCCCCGTCAGTGCAGAAGCCCACAGGCTACAAATACTACACAGAAGTCTCTTCCCAAGGGGAAGGTGTCCTAGCCACACCACAATTGAAACTTTGTGCCCATTCTGATGGCCTCGAGGAGCAAGGAGAGCCCCTGACTCATCTGTGTCCAAATTTCTCAGGACAGCCAGCGTTGGCCCCAGGAAAGTCTGTCTGTCTATCTATTTGTCTATCTGTCTATCTATCTATCTATCTATCTATCTATCTATCTATCTATCTACACACCACACACACACACACACACACACACACACCCTTCTCACTCCCTCTATCCACTGCCTCCCTCCCTCTACTCTCTTAAATTACACTTGGAGCACTTGGGGAGGACACTGGAGGTCTTCTCCAATGTATCTGGATCTCTCAGTAACATCTGGGCCAAAGATTTCCAAGAGACTCACAAGAAACATTCTGCCCACAAAGACATCCTCCTAGGACATCCCTTCAGAAAGGCCCCAGTGGTCAGCATGGAGTGACAAGTCCTACAGTAACAAGGTGTGCTATATTGTTCAGTCCACCAGGGCCCATCAACTTATATGGTCACAAAATGAAACCTTTTTTACACAAGTTTTTACATGATACCAATTTAAAAAACGAGCAAACTTATCTTGGACCATAGTAGGGTAACACTCATTTTCTCCCAAATAGAGACTATAAGGCTCAGTGAGAATAAGAAAAATGCCCAAGATTATGAAGAATCTATGCAAAAACCAGGATGTTAGCCCAAGATTCCTGAATTCATTCTTTCTTTTTTTTTTTTTTTTTCGAGGTAGGGTCTCACTTTAGTCCAGGCTGACCTGGAATTCACTGTGTAGTCTCAGGGTGGCCTTGAACTCAAGGCGATCCCCCTACCTCTGCCTCCCGAGTGCTGGGATTAAAGACGTGTGCCACCACGCCCGGGAATTCCTGAGTTCTTTCTACTGTCCAGGGGTCTTCCACACATCCTGCCCTCCTAAAGACTGAGTCCTAGAAGCCACCAGAACATGGGGGAACCTTTGTCCTTCCCCTGTACCTTTCCAGACGAAGATTTTCCCATCCCTGCCATGGTCCAGGATAAAGCAGTCCTCTGACCTCAGGGTGCCCTGGGTGAAGGGGTTCTCAGCAGCCACGAGGGACACTGACATGGTGCCTGCGCCATTGGAGACCTGTGCGGACAGGAGGAGTGCATGTGAGTGTCTGAGCCAGGGTGCCACTCCAGCTCTGTGGCACTGCCAGGCCTTCTGCTTCCTTTTCCGCCAGCCACATCTGCTGACTGGGAACTCGGCTATAACAGAAGCTGCACTTGGAAAGGAAAGGTGGGGTGAATGCAGAAAAAGGGGGTCTCGGGATGGTGGTATAGCTCAGTTGGTAGAATGCTTGGCTAGTAGGCGTGAAACCCTCCCTGTTCAGTCCTCAGCATTGGATAAAAGTCAGCATGATCGTGCATGCCTGCAATCCCAGCACTCCAGAAGTGAAGGCAGGATCAGAAGTTCAAGGTCATCCTTGGCTACGTAGGAAATTCAAGGCCAGCCTGGGAAACATGTGACCCTGGCAAAGAAGAAAAGAGGGGAAGAAAGGAAAGGAAAGAAAAAAAAAGGGAAGGGAAGTGGAGGGGAGGAGAGGAGAGGGGAAAGGAAGGGAGGGGAGGGGAAAGGAGGGGAAGGGAAGGGAGGGGAGGGGAAGGGAAGGAAGGGAAGGGAGTCCTTGGGGAAGTGAAGAGTTTGCTGAAAAGTACTGAATTCATGAGTCTCAAAAAGAAAAGTGACAACAAGCCAAATGCAATGTGGCACCCCGGACTGGAGCGTCACATGAACCTGGGAAAATCAGACAATTCCGTACTCTGGTAAATAAGGTCTACCCGGTATCAGTCATTTACTTTTGACAAGTGTACCTGGTTATATGTAGGGACGCTAAGGAGAAGATGTAGAGGGTATATGGCATGTCATGTACTACTTTTGCAATATTTCTGTAAACCTAAAAAAAAAATTTCAGGGCTGGCTCAGCGGTTAAGGCACTTGCCTCCAGTGCCTAAGGCCCCCGGTTCAATTCTCCAGGACCCACATAGGCCAGACCCACAAGGTGGTGGCTCTGGTGCGCTCTCGTGCTCTCTCTCTCTCTCTCTCTCTCTCTCTCTCTCTCTCTCTCTCTCTGTATCTCTCTGCTTGAAAATGAATAAATAAATTTTTTTTTAAATTCCAAAACAAGCTGGGTATGATGGGATTAAAGAATCCCAGCACTTGGGAAGCAGAGGTAGGAGGATGGATGTGAGTTTGAGGCCACCCTGAGACTACAGAGTAAATTCCAGGTTGGCCTGGGCTAGAGCAGAACCCTACCTCAAAAACAACCACCACAAAATCCAAAAGCAAATGTTCATTTAACTAAAAAACAAAAGAGATCATAGCAATATAGCAGACAAGGTTCACAAGACTGACCATAGCCAGACAGGCTCTGGGTGAATGGAGGCTTTCAAATCCCTGGGCAGGACTATGAGGAGGCTGTGGAGTACAACGTAGAAAAACGTACCAGCCTGGATCCAGCTTCAAAAATGAGGGAGATAGACGGCTCAGAGGTCAAGAGTACTTGCTGCTGAAGGGCCTGATTTTATTTGTTTTGCATAAACCTTCATGTATGTGAAAGCCAAACAAACTCCAGATGCATGTGCCACTGTGCATCTGGCTTTATGTAGGCACTGGGGAATTGAACCTGGGTTGGTAGGCTTTGCAGGCAAGTGCCTTAAGCACTGAGCCATCTCTCCAGCCCTTGCTGAGTCTTTCTCATGCCTCAGATGTGCCATGTGTTTTATACGGACTGCATGCTTTATCTGAACACTCTCCTCACTTTAAAGATGCAGCTGAAGTTGGAACAGACTGCTGCAATGTGCTCCCAGAAAGTCACAATTGCTGAGAAACTTCCAAAAGGCTCAAACTCTATTCTCACGCTATCTAGACATCAGCTATTTTTGTCTTTCTTGGCTCTCATTCTCACATTTATGTACACTGAATTTTCCCAGATGTTAGTGATATTATCACACATAGAAGATATGAAATGTAACTGTCTGCCCTCTGCTATTATTAAGCCAGGCTTAAAAATCTGCAAAAAATAGGAAACATAAAATACCCAACACAGTTTATACTTTCTTAAAATTATAGCTATTTTTCATAAAAGGCATATATATGGAGGCTTTTAAAAAAGAAATTAAAGTGACTATTTTATCTTTATAAAATGAGGGCCTAGGAAGGGCTGAGAGCTCTTGAGTTCCCCGGGCCCATGTGAAAAGCTGGATGTGATCACACATCTGTAAGCCCAGCACAGTGGGGGGATCACTGGGGCTTGTATGCTTGAGCCATAGAGAAGGCCACCCCAAGTTCTCCTCCAGCCTCTGCATGCATGCATCTGAACACACATGTGTGTGCACCGCACCACACGTGCACACACAGAATCAAAATGGCATGGAAGGAGTGGAGGGAGGATCAGGGTAGAGCATTTGCCTGGTGTACACAAGGCCCAGGGCCCTAGGATGGATCCCCAGCCCTGAAAAGTAACCCCTAGGTTTCCAGTAATATTAACCATAACCTGCACCTCACCATTCCTCGTTTCTGTGGTATTTCTCCACATGTTTTCCTTAAGGCACTTTCTCACTCTAGCAGTTATTTTATTTGTTATTTATTAATTAATTTACTGTTTTGTTTTGTTGCTTTGTTTTTCCAGGAAGGTCTCCCTCTAGTCCAGGCTGACCTGGAATTCACTATGTAGTTTCAGGGTGGCCTGGAACTCATGGTGATCCTTCTACCTCTGCCTCCCAAGTGCTGGGTTTAAGTGTGTCCCACTACGCCCGGCTCAGTTTTTTGTTTGTTTGTTTTTTAAAGACACCCAGAAACACTAGAAAGTAATCCCAGCACATGAGACGCTAAGGCAGGAGGATCAAGAGCTGAAGGCTAGCCTGAGCTACATAGTGAGAAAGGTTCTGTCACACACAAAAAAAAATCTAAACAGCAATAACAAAGCACTTCTGTGTTTTTTTAATTTATTTTTTTGCATGCAGAGAGAGACAGAAGAGAGACAGACAGAGTGAGCATAACAGGGCCTCCAGCCTCTGCATATGAACTCCAGATGTGTGCATCTGGCTTTATGTGGGCACTGGGGAACTGAACCTGGTTCATTAGGCTTTGCAGGCAAATGCCTTTAACTGCTGAGCCATCTTCTGTTTCTTTATGTCTAGGGAACAGGGAACTGGAGAGATTGCTAGTATTTAAAGGAGTTTGCTTTGTAAGCCTGCTGACAAGAGTTCAAATCCCCAGCACCCACATAAGACACACATTGGTGCATGTCAGATACCAACGTGCCTACCGCAATGGGAGGCAGAGTCAGAAGACTCCTGAATCGCAGGCCTCTCCAGGGTCAAATAAGGTGGAAAGAGCCGGGCGTGGTGGTGCATGCCTTTAATTCTAGCACCCAGGAGGCAGAGGTGGGAGTATTGCTATGAGTTCGAGGCCAGCCTGAAACTACATAGTGAATTCCAGGTCAGCCTGGGCTAGAGTGAGATCCTACCTTAAAAAAAGAAAAAATGAGGCTGTCCTCAGGAAGCAGAGAAGGAAGGAGAGAGAGAGAGAGAGAGAGAGAGAGAGAGAGAGAGAGAGAGAGAGAGAGAGAGAGAGAGAGAGAGAGAG
>PVHP010012669.1:0-42654 GCA_004024765.1 Zapus hudsonius
TTTTTTTTTTTTTTTTTGCTTTAACTTCGCGTCCTTGCGGGAGGAGCTTGGCACAGTGCGAGCTGCGGGATTTTGAGTAGCCGAGGAGGGTCTGAGCTGAGGGTGGCTCTCAGTGATCTTGAGGATTTCATCTCCTCTTGTGGTTAATAAACCAAGATGTGTGAACGCTCGGGGGGCTACACTTACACCGAGACATCGATCCTGTTTTTCCATTCCAGGGTGAGGGCCTTCCCTCCAAGAGCCAGACCAGACCCTGGCGTTAAACTCTTGACCTGTTGAATTTTTTTTTTTCTACCTTCAAGTCCTCTATCGTGACTTTTGTTAGCATGGAAGAGGACCAGTGACCCTTGACTGTTTTTCCCCTGCAGGTTTCTCGAGGTGCCAAGTCCAGGATGGCAAGTCTCAAGGATCAGCTGATTGTAAACCTCCTCAAGGAGGAACAGGCGCCCCAGAATAAGATCACAGTCGTGGGGGTTGGCGCTGTTGGCATGGCCTGTGCCATCAGTATCCTAATGAAGGTGAGTGAGTTCAGCTCACTGGAATCTGGAAGCACACGCATTCCACCACCCCGTCCCTGTTATCACACTGTATATTCATATATTGATGTTAACGCACGCAGTCAGAGAAAAATAGGTGAAACGTTCTGAAACATGGGGACAGACCAAGAGAGTTACCAAAATTAGTGTCCAGGGTTGTCAGGCCGGAGACCCACTTTCTGAAATTTGCTGTACAATAGCAGTTGAAAGGTCATGAATGCAACAGCCTCATGACTTTATATATATATAAATATATATTCATATATATGTATGTATAAATATGAATATGAGTCAGGTTCTCACTATAGACCTGGCTGATCTGGAATTCACTCTGTAGCCCAGTCTGGCCTTAAGGCAGGTTTTTTTTTTTTTTTTTTTTTTTTTTTTTTTTTTTTTTTTTTTTTTTTTTTTTTTTTTTTTTTTTTTTTGTTTTTTTTTTTGTTTTTTAGGCAAGGTTTCATGTAACCCAGGCCGGCCTTGAACTCTGTGAGGCTGAGGTTGATTCTGAACTCAAGTGCCAGGATTGCAGACGTGCCCCAGCCTGCCTAGTGTGGCAGTCAGCTTCACTTTGCTGGCACAAAGCACCTTGTGGGAAGAAAGGGTTTATTTTGGTTTACGGACTCAAGGGGTGAAACTCCATGATGGCATGAGCAGAGGCTGGACATCACCTCCTGGCCAACATCAGGTGGATAATGCACTGGCGAGGGGAAGCTGGCTACAACACCCATAAGCCCACCTCCAATAACACACCTCCAGGAGGCTCTGGTTCCCAAATTGCCATCAGCTGGGGACCTAGCATTCAGAACACAGTTTTTTTTTTGGGGGGGTCACCTCATTCAAACCACCACACCTAGCAATTTTATTTTTTTAAGATGGTCTCACTATGTACCCTTAGTTAATTTCAAACTCATGATAATGCTGCCTCAGCCCCTTGAGTCTTGGGATGGGATTACAAGTATGCCACTGGATTCAGCTGAGAGAGCTTCCTTTTAAGAATGAAATGGTGAATTTTGCATTTTTAAAACTTTTTATTTGCAAGTCAGGGGAAATGGGCACACCAGGGCCTCTTGCCTTTGCAAACAAACTCCAGATGCTTGTGCCACTTTGTGCATCTGGCTTTTTGTGGGTTCTGGGGAATCAAACCCCAGTTAGATGGGACAAGTCTTAATGTTTTGTCCATATAAAGCTGCCTGAATTTGAGACAGTAAGGCAGTTCTGTATGCGTGGAGGTTATTTTCGCCTCTGCTGCCCCATCACAGGGGTTGCCCTGGGGAGATAGGGCTAGAGAGCCGTGACTATACATGAGGCCACGTACAAGTCAGGGTATGGCTCTAGCCCAGGCCGACCTGGACTGTCACAGCAATCCTACCTCTGTCTCCTGAGTGCTGGGATTAAAGGTGTGTGCCACAGTGCCCAGCTACCAGTCAGTTTTTTGAAGGGTGGCTTGCCTGTCCTTTGAAGTAGATTCTGACTCTGAAACAGCAGGACACTTGCTGTGCCAGAAGTGCCGGACTTGTGTGCCATGCTAAAGATCTGAGAATAAGCCTTTCTCGTGTAAGTAAGCATTTTCTGTGTTTTAGGACTTGGCAGATGAACTTGCTCTTGTTGATGTCATGGAAGACAAGCTCAAGGGAGAGATGATGGACCTCCAGCACGGCAGCCTCTTCCTGCGCACGCCCAAAATCGTCTCTGGCAAAGGTCGGTTTCACCGAGCTTATATTGTAGGCTATGTTCGAGTTAAAAACTTTTCCCTGGGTTTGAAATCCTAATTCTTTAAAGATTTTCTGTTTCCATAAAGAGTAAGAGAAGCCTTGGGATAATTTTGCATCGATAATCATGAATATCAGTTTCAATCACTAGTAAGTGATTTTTAGGTGGAAATCCAATGTGTCTCTATGTAGAAACCTTTTTGATTTAGAATGAGTGTAGTAGGTACGTATTCAGCTTGTGTGTGTGTGTGTGCGTGTGTGTGTGTGTTTCTGGGATCCAGCTAGGATCAAGACCTTGTACTTGCTAGGCAAGTCCCCTAGCCACCCGCTCAGTTACACCTCCAGCCTTGCTGCAAATGTTTAATGATCTTAAACCTGCACTTCCTTTCCCGTACTCATACAGGGTTAAAAGTGACTCTGGAAACTTGTTCAGATATTCTTGGCTTGACCTTTGCATACTTAGCTAGCAACAGCCAAGAAAACAGAATTGAAAGCCTTTGACCTCTTAACCTGATAGGTAACTCCCTGGCTCACAGAAGACCCAGGAGGGAGGGAGAGTGGAAAGAGAATGGCTGGTCTCTCTGTGACGATTAAGTAGCTAAATAAAAGTAGAAGAGTGAGTGTAACACTGAGATTAGGTAGCAACAACTTGGCAGAGATATAAGGCATTGGTTTGAAAACCAAACTAGGTCCTTCCATTTCTTCCCTCTGGTAGTTGCAAAATGTTACAATGTACCTAAAACTACAGCATAAGAATGGCATTGGCAAAATTCCTTTATTTAAGAGGCTATAATATAAAATCACAGGAAAGGTAATTTACCTGCCACATACACAAAGCCTGCATAAAATTGTCCATACCAAAAATTCATGAAGCCGGGCGTGGTGGCGCATGCCTTTAATCCCACCACTCGGGAGGCAGAGGCAGGAGGATCGCCATGAGTTCAAAGCCATCCTGAGACTACATAGTGATTTCCAGGTCAGCCTAGGCTAGAGTGAGACCCTACCTCGAAAAACCAAAAAAAAAAAAAAGTTCATGAAACAAATTTTGGCTGAGTAGATAAGCGTTCCCTTAAAGGCCCTAATTAGGGGCTGGACAGATGGCTCAGGGGGTTAAAGGCATGTGCTTACAAAGCGTGATAGTCTGGGTTCCATTTCCCAGTACCCATGGAAGGCCAGAAGTACAGTGTGGCACATGCATCTGGAGTTCATTTCCAGTGGTGAGAGTCCTTGGTGAGCTCATCCTCAGTGTATCTATCTGCTTCTGTCTGTCGTTTTTATCAAATAGAAATATATTTTCCCCTAATTGGGTCATTGTTTGCCTTTTCTCTAGACTATAGTGTCACTGCAAACTCCAAGCTGGTTATTATCACCGCGGGGGCACGTCAGCAAGAAGGAGAAAGCCGTCTTAATTTGGTGCAGCGTAACGTGAACATCTTCAAGTTCATCATTCCTAACGTGGTGAAGTACAGCCCCAACTGCAAGCTGCTGGTGGTCTCCAACCCAGGTGAGACCTGGGGAGAGGCTGGCAGTGGTTCAGTCTGTGTGCATGTTTATTGATTCACTTGTAGATTGGTGGTTTTGTAAAATAGTCTTTAAGACATTAAAGCGATATGTTTCTAAACATAGTTGGAGCTTAACTCAGTTAGCCAGTGTAAAGGAATGTTTGAGTATTTGTGTTCTCTTACTTGATCCCTAGTTTATTTTCATAAAATAATCCATCTTAAGCATCTCTCCAGCTCAACATAACCCTTCTTAACTATTTGGTAGACTTAAGTTATATAGTACATAGATATAAAAATATTAACCCAAATATTGGCTAGTTACCAATAGTACCAACGTCACGCAGACCATTTATCTTGACTTGCCAGTGGTTACCTGTTGAGTCACCTGGTGTCTGAATGTCTCCTTCCTAGTGGACATCTTGACCTATGTGGCTTGGAAGATTAGCGGCTTTCCCAAAAACCGTGTCATTGGAAGCGGTTGCAACCTGGATTCAGCCAGGTTCCGTTATCTGATGGGAGAAAGGCTGGGAGTTCATCCATTAAGCTGCCATGGATGGGTCCTTGGGGAACATGGAGACTCTAGTGGTAAGTAGAAGTATAAAACATTTCCAGACATTTCATTGTTTAATAAGTGCCTACCTCAAATACCCATTAATGAAAGTCAGATGGTCTCCTGGAGTCTACCATTTATATATTGTTATGCTAAGAACTGTTAAGATGTGAGCCATGTTATAATGTAATTTTATGCCAAGGAAGATAGAGAATGAATCTGATTTAATTATATGGAGGTAAATAAACTATGGACATATTAGTTATTTTTTTTATTTTTTAAATATTTTTATTTGCAAGTAGAGAGAGACAGATTGCAGATACGTACGTCCACACTGCATCTGGCTTTACGTGGGTGCTGGGGAATTGAACTCAGGATGTCAGGCTTTGTGGGCAAGTGCCTTAACTGCTGAGCCATCTCTCCAGGCTATTTTTATTTTTTAATATATTTTATTTATTTGAGACAGAGAATGGACACGCCAGGGCCTCCAGCCACTGTAGATCAATTCCAGACACATGCGCCCTCATGTGTATCTGGCTTTACATGGGCACTGGGGACTCGAACTCAGGTTTTTCTGCATTGCAGGCAAGCACCTTAACCGCTAAGCCACTTCTCCACTATTTTTATTTTTAAAAAATATTTTTATTTGCAAGCAGAGAGAATGAGAATGGGTGTGTCAGGGCCTCTTGCCACTATAAATGAACTCCAGACACATGTGCCACTTTGTACATGGGCTGTATGTGGGTACTGGAGCCTCCTCAGTCATTTACTATCAAGGTCAGCCAGCCTAAACCGAGTGCCAGGAAAACCTGTTACGGTCACAGAGGATGTTACATTCTGTGCAGAGTTCTCAGAGTTGCTCATGCCAAGAAAATTCCATTGATGCTCTTTATGTTGTAAATATAGATGGACGGAATATTCCACTAGATGGGAAGGTAGGTTGAAATACAGTTCTTAGCTCTCTGAATCGAACCAAACATCTCAAGTTAGGATACTAGTAATCTTGCATTTATCCAAAGTGCATAACCCCCTGTAGGTAAGAAATCTGGGGATATGGAACACAATTATTAGTCTTTGTTCTAGTACACAGAACGAGTATGTGATGCGATATACTATATGTTTTAGTTCCTGTGTGGAGTGGGGTGAACGTCGCTGGTGTCTCCCTGAAGACTCTGCACCCAGAACTAGGCTCTGATTCAGACAAGGAGCAGTGGAAGGAGGTTCACAAACAGGTGGTAGACAGGTAATAAGATTTCATTCTTTGACAACATGGGAGATAAAAATGTATTTTTAACCACAATACTAATATTCTAACATCTGAGTACCTTTGGCTAGAAAACTTGCTATCTTAAGCTTTTACTAAAGATAATGCTTTCAAACCAAAAAAAAAAAAAATGGCTGAAATAAAAGTAGCCCCAAATGGTAGTGAGGTGATCTGAAATTGCTCCCATATATGGGTGGAGATGTAAGATGGTGTCACCACTGTGGATAATAGCTTGGCAGTGTTCCTTCGAAACTAAAAGTGAATCTCCTGTATATATAACCCAGCAATTGCAGATCATAGGACCCGGTGAGATAAAGTATATATAAACAGGTAATAATAGGAAAAAATTACAGATGTTAATTAATGCCACATTTCTCCGGAAGCCTGATAGTTTTCTTTGCTTGTATGATATCGTGAATCATTAGGAGAAAACCAGCTAGATTCATTATACCCTCAGCAACATGGCATTTGTTCACTTCGTAAATGAATTTTAAGTTTCTGCCTTACTCTTGGGATGAACACCTAACTAGTTTGCTGATTCAGGTAATACAGCTAGGAAGCAGGGTCACAAAGTGGAGTCACAATGGGTCCACAGAAGGAATTAATTAATATTCAAAAGTTGCCAAATAGGGAGCCTTTCAACTTGGTTGTGTTATTAATTACTAATAAATTATATGACTGCAAGTGGACCTTCCGGCTATAGAATTAAGTAATAAATCTTTGCCTTTGATTCCTGGATGTAGATTCATGATTGGGCAAGATAGGCTTCTTACGTGTATTCACTTAATTAAATTCTGACAACTCACTGTCCAAGTGAAGGGAAACTGATACTAGCTGCCATCTGCTTATGTTCTGAAGTCAGAAATACTGTGAATTCTGTGTGTCCTGTCCCTTTGTTTCCACGAGATAATCTCCACTCAAACATGCTCTGTAATCCTCTTAGATCTCCTTCTTTGAGGGTGGGCGTGGGGGTGCATTGGGGATTTAACCCAAAGCCTCATACGTGCCAGGTAAGCACTCTGCCACTGAGCTGCATCTCCAACCCAATATTCTACTTATTTGTTCCCTCTGTGACCACTGGGAAGAATTGCCCATTTAGTTGGAGGGAGTTTTAGCTCATCAGTTTCCACCGTTCCTTGTATCAGTACACAAGCCTCTGTTGTGCTGGGGGCATTGGGCTTCCTGCTTTCCTTTTCCTGTGGGGCTGTAGTTGTGGACAACCATTCAGTGTCCTGTGTACAGGCAAAGGTCACTCTTGCATATCTCCTGTAATTTTCTGGCATTATTTACTATAAAATGTGTTCAGCAGTAGCTTTGTTTGCTTTTTTTCCGCCCTTGCTTACTTTTTCCCAACTTGCCCAATCTTACAGTGCCTATGAGGTGATCAAACTGAAAGGCTATACATCCTGGGCCATTGGCCTGTCGGTGGCAGATTTGGCAGAAAGCATAATGAAAAATCTTAGGCGGGTACATCCGATTTCCACCATGATTAAGGTAGGTCTGTGTTGTTACACATTGTGTATCAGTAGTGCTTGATAAATGACATTAAAGTTTTTTTGTTGTTGTTAACTTATCTTTGTATGGTTGGGTATGGGTGAGCCAGTGCAAGCACAATACCAGATGCTTGCATCACATCTGGCTTTATGTGGATGGCTGGGGAGTTGAATCCTATCCCAAAAGCTTTGCAAGCAAGCATCTTTAACCACTGAGCTGTCTCCCCTGATCTCACCCCACCCCCCAAAAAATTAATTCTTAAAAGCAGGTTAATGGAAGTTTTCAGTCTGAGATAAACACTCATAGTTTTGTTTTGTGGAAATGATTCACCCATGGGCCCATTAAAGCATGTGACTGAAAAATTCTTTGTTTATGCCGAGGTAGATAGAAGACCGTCCATACTTCCACTGGGAAAATAGAAACCATAATTATAGTTACCACTTGTATTGTACAATAAAAATTGTGAGAGTATTATTGATAATGGTGATATTTTAGGCTTTTTTGGGGGGGGGTATTTTAAGGTAGGGTCTCACTCTAGTCAAGGCTGACCTGGAATTCACTCTGTAGTCTCAGGCTGGCCTTCAATTCACGGTGATGCTCCTACCTCTGCCTCCCGAGTGCTGGGATTAAAGGCGTGCTTGTTTTTGAGTGGGTTTATATCGCACCTGCTGGTCTCAAGTGCCTGTGTAGCAGAAGATGACTTAGAATTTATGCCCCTCCTGCTCTCACGTCCCATGAGCTGAGCTCACAGGCATGTGCCACCACACCTGGCTATTGTTTGTTTTGTGGCAGGGTCTCTAGCACAGGATGGCATAGAATTCATTATGCAGCCCCTTACCTTGAACTCATAGCAATCCTCCTATCTCAACCTCCCAAGTGTTGGGATTACAGTCATGAGCCACCATAGCCTAATTTTTGTTGCTGATTTGATAACTTTTATTATCCTATTCATTGTATCATACCTGAACATATGAAAGAATTGCTAACTATGAAGCTGAACTAAAAAGGCCTTATAGTTATCTGTGAAATCCTGGAATGTGTAGACAAAAGGTAAACTTTTGTCTTTGTCTCCAGGGTCTCTATGGAATAAAGGATGATGTCTTCCTCAGTGTCCCTTGCATCTTGGGGCAAAATGGCATCTCCGATGTTGTCAAGGTGACCCTGACTCCTGACGAGGAGGCTCGCTTGAAGAAGAGTGCGGATACACTTTGGGGGATCCAGAAAGAGCTGCAGTTCTGAAGTCCTCTCCTGTCCCCCCACCTCACTGTTAGGAGATGTGTGTGTGTCCTTCTCACGGCCTCTGAGTAGTGCAGGTGGATTAGATGGCCTGGGGAAACATCAGCTCCTGACCTTCGAGGAATGGTTCGCACAACCCCTCAGCTGTATCCTGATGCCGGATGGTACTGGTGTGTTGGGAAACCAGAGATGCCACTGCCAATGTCACACGGGCTCCGATTGTCCCTCAGACCCACCGTTACCGTGTGCTATGTAACTTCACCAGACATGCCTCGTCCAACTCTGTCGTCCCCAGTCAGTCCCATCCTGGAATCCAGTGTATAAATCCACTAATGCCTGTCCTGTGTGTGACTGTTCTAAAAGGATCTTATTTTGTGTGTCCTATTGTATCAGTAGTGTACATTGCCATATAATGTAAAAAAGTAAAATCTACCTAGGAATGATGCAACCAACTGCCCAAGTGTCATGCCAACTAAAACACCAAATAAACCTTGAACAGTGACTACTCTGTGCTCATTAAGAACCATAACTTTAGTTGTGAGCGGCTTGCTATGAATTTGCATGTAAGGTGGTAACTAGGTTGGCTGGGTTAGTCCATTGATTCTGTTACCAATAACCTAAGCCCCAGGTATTGGGAATTTTGACCATATTAGTGCTCTTCAAGATTGACGTCTTCCACTCAGGTATTGTTCTACACGTGCGTGTACAGTCTGTCCATTTGAACATGGGCCATGGTACTTCATGGAGGGGATAGATTTTTGTGATGCTTGGCCCTCTGGAAGCCAGTAACAACCGTGCTTAACAAAATAAAGTCATCCTGAAACAGTTGACACAACTGTCCTCAAGATAGTTTTATGACAGCCGGGCGTGGTGGCGCACGCCTTTAATCCCAGCACTCGGGAGGCAGAGGTAGGAGGATTGCCATGAGTTCAAGGCTACCCTGAGACTACATAGTGAATTCCAGGTCAGCCTGGGCTAGAGCGAGAGACCCTACCTTGAAAAACCAAAAAAAAAAGTTTTATGAATGACCCTTGCCTAGGTGTGAAAATTGTGCTTTGGTTCGGGTCAGAACTTGTTAACATTTCTGCCTCTTAAAAGTCAGGTTTCCCCCTCCCCTCTTGCAAATAAAATGGCCAGGCTGGCTAAGGTAGTCTTGACAACCCTCATACAATTATTTGCTATTGTAGAGGATTAATTATTTATATATATTTATATATATATATTTAGGATTAGTTATTTATATGCCAGTAAATTCAACTTTTTTTCTGCCACCAGATCTTAGGTAGCCCAGTCTGGCCTTGAACTTGCCATGTAGCTGAAGATGACTGAATTCCTGATCCTCTTGCCCCTGCCACCCAAGAGCTGTGGACAGGCTCAAAAGTGTGTGTTTCTGTGGATTTCATTGCCCCTAAAAGAAGCAGGACTACCTATGAGCAATGCAACCATTCCCAAAAACTGCATGTGCCTCCAGTCCTAGATTCTTGTATTTTAATTATTTTTATTAAAGAGGCCATATATATATAATATATATATAATATATATATATATATATTATATATATATGACAGGGGCCACCAGGGCTTCTAGGCACTGCAAATTCCACCTTGTACATCTGGCTTTACATGGGTATTGGGGATTCAAACTCGAGTCCTTCTGTTTTGTAGGCAAATGCCCTAACCACTAAGCAATCTCTCCAGCCCCCTAGATTCTTAAGTCTTTATTTTTTGTTCTGGTAGTCAAACTCAGGACCTTAGAGACGCTAAGCAAGCTGCCTATTACTAAGCTACACCCCAGCTTTATTCCCATGGACTTATGAATTTTAAAGAACCTTTAGGATTTTTTTTTTTTTTTTTGAGGCAGGGTCTCTAGCCCAGGCTGGCCTTGAATTTATGGTGATCGTTCCACCTCAGCCTCTTCTGGTATTACAATCGTGTACCACCATGCCCGGCTTCTTTTACGTCGTTTTTAAAATAAATGTGTGTAATTTAATTTCATATATTTGATAACTATGTTAACACGACTAAAATGTTATATCGGAAATAGATTTAATCAGTGAGACTTGTGGATTTAGATTTAATCGTGAAATACTTCATTGCTTTCTGACATGTGTGTTCACCAAGTACCTTCCTGTCCCAAACAAGCCATTTCCACCACTGGGGACGCACAGGTGTGGTGGTGCCAACACACACGTGTGCCACGGAGGCTGCCAACATGGGAATGGGAATATGAGAAACAGGAAGAGGAAGTTGTGGTGGTTGACAAATTGGTCAAGGACATCTAACGGAAGTCATGCTTCCGAGAGCAGCATTTTTTAAAATTTATTGAGACAGGTTCTCGCTCTACCCTGGCTGTCCTGGAAATCGCTAGGTAGACTAGGCTGGTCTTTAACCTGCCGTGATCCTCCTGCTCCAGCCTAAGTGCTCGGTTCCAGGGTTATGCTGCTAAACCAAAGAGAAAGCAGCAAAAAGTTCCAAGTCAAGAAAACCTTCAGAGCTTATCTGGGGGAGAGTGTGGTGAGAGTTTTGTGGTTGGATGGGTAGAAGGAAGCCATAGCTTGACGCTCTTAACCAGCCAGGCATGGTAGCTCCTGCCTTTAATCTCAGCACTAAGGAGACTGAGGGGAGGAGGATTTCTGTGAGTTCAAGGCCAGCCTGGGCCTTCAGAGTGAGTGAGACCCTGCCTCAAAGAAAGAGATTATCTTTAAATGTGATGGAAAGCCAGTAAAATGTTTTGAGCAGGGTTCTTGTGTGTTCTGTTAGACACACACACACACACACACACACACACACACACACACACAAGCACTACAGACCATTGCTTACAAAATGGATTCTCTTCTTATAATTTAGATTTTTGAACAAGGATCAAATGATGCTATTTGGAAAAGAAGGAGGAGGCTGAGTGTGGTAACACACCTGTAACCATAGCATTTAGGAGGCCGGGGCCTAGGAGGGTGGTGAGGTGGAAGCCAGCCTCTGGTAGATAGGTACATTCTGTCCAAAAAGAACATAATAAGGGAGGAAGTTGTGTCCTCTTCTGTTAAGTTTTTAAAAAATATTTTATTTATTCATTTTCAAGCAGAGAGAGATAGAGAGAGAGAGAGAGAGAGAGAGAGAGAGAGAGAGAGAGAGCGCACCAGGGCCACCACCTTGTGGGTCTGGCTTATGTGGGTCCTGGGGAATTGAACCCAGGGCCTTGGGCACTGGAGGCAAGTGCCTTAACCGCTGAGCCATCTCTCCAGCCCTCTTCTGTTAAGTTTCTTGGTGTAAATCATAACCCTTTAGAAAACTAGACATAGCTTTTCCCACTTCATTACCGCCCTTCCTCTAGCAAGAGAAATTTCAAACTGTAGGCACCTGGTCCTTAACTGACTTATTTATTTAAGTGTTTTTATTGATTGATTTGATCGAGAAACAGAAAAGAACCCGCAAATGAGCTCCAGATACAAGTGACACTTTGTGCGCCGGGCTTTGTGTGGCCACTGGGGACTCGAACCCAGGCCCTCCGACTTGGTAAGCAAGTGCCTTTGGCCACTGAGCCATCTCCCCAGCTGCTTAGTAACTTCTGAATATTTAATTTATTTGAGGCAGAGGTAGAGCAGGCACACCAGTTCCTCCTCCCACCACAAAGGATCTCCAGATGCAGGTGCCACATTGTGCGTCTGGCTTTATGTGGCCACTGGGGACTCGAACCCAGGACCCAGAGGTTCCTTTGCCCGCCGAGCCATTTCCGAGGCCGGATTTTTGAAACGCCTGCAGTGGAGTGTGGGCACAGACAGAGATCCTTCCGAAGTCATCTTCCAGGCTGGGAGGCCAATGCGCATGCGCCTGCGTGGTGGGCGGGGCTCAGGGCACGTAGGCGTGCGCGTGCGCAGTAGCAGTTGCCTGCGGAGGAAACCGTCGCGGTGCTTCGCACCTCTCCTGTCGTCGGTGTTTTTCGGGTGCCACTATTTAAAAACGATTTTCTTTTGCTTCCCGGAAGGCTGGGGGGCTTGGGGTGTGAGGCGGGGAGGGAGGGGGTCCCCACACTTGCACCTCGGCTTTCCTCCATTCTCCCAACTCAAGCCCGAGCCCTCCAGATCCCCCAGGGCTGAGATGAGGCAGGGGACTGCCACGAGTTCCAGGCCAGCCTGGGCTACCGAGGGAAAGCCTGCCCCACCCCCACCCCCGCCCCAGCATGGCTGTGGGGGTGACTGGCCGAGTCCACTGACATTGCACCCACCTGCCAGGTTCTGGAGATGTCCACCGTCAAGAATCAGCTGATCGAGAATCTGATCGAGGAGGATAAGGTCTCCCAATGTAAGATCACCATCGTTGGAGTTGGTTCTGTAGGCATGGCTTGTGCCATCAGCATCCTGCTCAAGGTGAGTGCTGGGAAGCAGCTAGGCCGGAGGGCTGATCCCTTCACCTGATTCTCACAGTCGAGGAACCATGGTGGAGACACGGCTGGCATCCCAGCGCTTGGCCGGGGTCCACAGGACGATCAGGAACTCAGGTTCACCATCTGCTACCTCCCTAGTCCTTGAGGTCAGCCTGGGCTCCATGTGCATCAAGAAACAAACCACACGCATGGCGGGAAAGAGGGAGGGAGGGAGAGAGAGAGATCAGGTGTATGTACTCGGCTCACACCTGTGATCTCAGCCCTGAGAAGGTGGAGGTAGGAAGGTAGCTGTGAGCCTGAGGCCAGCCTGGGTTGCAGTGAGACCCTGTCTCAAAACAAGGAGACACTTATTCTGAGCCCGACCATTGACCATGTGTGACAAGATTTTACTCAAAGAAGACAGATTGATAGGGTTATTTTTTACTGTTATTACATCACATGTGGAAATAATACCTTGCATTCCTTGAAGAGCCATAGGAAAAAGTCATATTTTCCAAAGGCTTATATTTAATATTTCAAACAACTGGGCTGAGAAGATGGCTCAGTGGCTAATGGCGCTTGCTAGCAAAGCCTGCTAGCCCAGGTTCAATTCCCAAGCCGGATACAAGACGTGTATGCTCTTAGTGTTCTTTTTTTTTTAATATTTATTTATTTGTTTATTTATTTTCTTTATTAAGCAGAGAGATGAGAGAGAGAGAGAGAGAGAGAGAGAGAGAGAGAGAGAGAGAGAGAGAGAGAGAGAACACCAGGGCCACCACCTTGTGGGTCTGGCTTATGTGGGACCCGGGGAATTGAACCCAGGGCCTTAGGCACTGGAGGCAAGTGCCCTAAACACTGAGCCAACTCTCCAGCCCTTAGTGTTCTTTTATAGTGGTAAGAGGCAATGGTGTGAGTGCCTGTACACACACACACACACACACACACACTCTCTCTCCAATTGTAAAAGAAAGATTACATAACTATTGCCTTGTCACATGCTCATTGTAAAACAAAGTACCAAATGCGATAAACTTGCAGTGCCTTTTCCTTCTCTTCCAGAGCATATTTTTACATGTTTGTCAACTATTTGCATGTTGTTTGAGTCCTTTGACCATTTTAACAATTCAGGTTGCTTTTGGGGTTGTTATTGAGTCGTGGAAGTTCTTCTTAAAAATATTTGATGATTTTAGAAATAAAATATTTTTACTTTGTGTGTGTGTGTGTGTGTGTGTGTGTGTGTGTGTGTGTGTGAGAGAGAGAGAGAGAGAGAGAGAGAGAGAGAGAGAGAGAGAGAGCACATGCCAGAGCCTCCTGCAACTGTTGCAAACAAAATCTGGACACATGTTCCACCTTTAGTGCATCTGGCTTTGCATGGTGGTGTCAGCATTCTAGTTGCTGCGCCGAAAGAACCCAAACAAAAGCGACTTGTGGAGGAACGGGTTGATTTGGTTTATGGACTCGAGGGGAGTCTTCATCCTGGCAGGGAAAACGATGGCATGAGCAGAGGGGTGGACATCACCTCCGTCACAGTACTGCAAACAATGGCAGGAAGGTGTGCCACACACTGGCCAGGGAAGCTGGCCCATAAGTCCGCCCCCAACAACACAGCTCCAGCGAGGTTGTAAAACCCAGACTGCCATCAGCTGAGGATGGATCACTGAGAACACAGTCATTTGTTTGTGGGGACGCCTGGCTCAACCATGACACATGGGTCCTGAGGAATGGGAATTGGGCTTCCAGGCTTGAAGCAAGTGTCTTGAACTGCTGAGCCATCTCCCCAGCCCTGAGCCCTAGTAGTTCTTCACCACCTGTCACGGATATGATCTGTAAATGTTTTCACACATTCCATGGATTGCTTTTCACTCTACAACCTGTATTGCTTAGTACACTCAAGCATTTAAAAACAACTCTTGCTTGTGTGTGGTGTGTGTGGATGTGTGATGTGTGTCTGTGGTGTAGGCGTGTGCATGTGCCCCTTAGGCTAGCCTGCCATTTTGCCAACTGAGCTATTTTTTTCAGCCCCTGAAAATTCTTCTTTGCCTTAAAACGCAGGGTTTCATGTGTTTTAGGATTTGGCTGATGAACTTGCCCTTGTTGACGCTGAAGGGGAGAAGCTGAAGGGAGAAATGATGGACCTGCAGCACGGCAGTCTTTTCTTTAGTACTCCGAAGATCGTCTCTGGGAAAGGTTCCTTTCCGTTTGATAAGATTATTTTCAGATCCTTTGAAAAAGGAACAAATTTGCTGGGCATGATCACACACACATTGGAATCCCAGCACTTGGGAGGTGAAGGCAGGACGATCTAGATAGAGTTCAAGACCAACCTTGGTTACATAGTGAATTTGAGACCAGGCTGGGTTACATGAGACTTTGTCTCAAATAATAATAATAATAATGTGGGGCTAGAGAGGTGGCTCAGAGGTTAAGGAACTTGTCTGCAAAGCCTAATGACCCAGGTTCGATTCCCCATACCCACATAAAGCCAGATGCACAAAGTGGCACATGCATCTGGAGTTAGTTTGCAGTGGCCAGAAGCCCTGGTGTGTGTCTGTCTCTCTGCAGATAAATAAAAATATAAAGAAATTTTAAAATAAAGATAGTTTATTTTATTTTATTACTATTATTTTCTTTGGGTGGGGGGTTTTAAAGTAGGACCTTGAACTCATGGTGATCCTCCTACCTCTGTCCTCCTGAGTGCTGGGATTATTAAAGGGGTGCGCCACCATATCCAGCTAGTTTATTTTTAAAAAACAATACATTTTACCAAATTTATATCACAAATACACAAAATAAAAAGTACTGGGCCTAAGCCAGGTATGGCAGCTCGTGCCTATGATCCCAGCACTGGGGAGGCAGAGGTAGGAGGATTATCATGAGTTCAAGGCCACCCTGAGACTACAGAGTGAATTCTAGGTCAGCCTGGGCTGGAGCAAGATTCTACCTTGAAAAACAAGCAACCAAACCAAGGACTAGAGAGATGGCTCAGTAGTTAACTGTGCTTCCTGTGCAAGCATGAGGGCTTTTGGAGGCTTGAGACCACCAGAGATGGAACCTCCAAATCTCGTGTCCATGCACCCTGGTAACCCCGCTCCTACGGGGCACAGAGACCATCGAGCTCCAGAATCAGTGAAGAGATTCCGCTGGGCAGAAGACATTCCTCTTTGCCACCAGCCTCTGGAGACGAGCATATGGGGTGCTGTACTACACACACACACACACACACACAGAGAGAGAGAGAGAGAGAGAGAGAGAGAGAGAGAGAGAGAGAGAGAGAGAGAGAGAGAGAGAGAGAGAGAGAGTCGCACAAGTCTGAGGATGTGAGTTAGAATCTCCAGAGCTCACATAAAAACCAAAGCCATGGTGAGCTTCTGTAATCCCAGCATGCTAACTGTGAGATAAAGGGTTGAGTTAGGAGAAGTTTCTGGAAGCTTGTGGACCAGCTAGCCTGGTGAATGCAGCAGGGAACAAGAAGAACCAGAGGTCCTGCCTCAAATGAGGTAACGAAGTGCTAGGCTAAGGCTGACAGCAGAAGTTGTCTGACCTCCATTCGTGCAGCTGCTCTCGTGTGAACACACACACGTGGAAAAATAATGGACAAATCAGCATGTCATTAGTACATTGTTCCAAAGTTCATTTTTCAGCCAGGTATGATGGCACATGCCTTTAATTCCAGTATTTGGGAGACAGTGGTAGGAGGATCTCTGTGAGTTTGAGGCCAGCCTGGCTATAGAGTGAGTTCCTGGTCAGCCTGGGCTAGAGTGAGATCCTACCTCAAAAACAAATAAAAACCCCACTATTTTTTAAGAAGTAAATTTCATTAAAATTGAAAGAAATTTAGAAAAAATATTTTTATTTAAGCAGAGAGAGTTAGGGGTAATATGGGCTAGAAATGAAAACTCCAGACACATGCACCAGTTTTTGCGTCAGGCTTAACGTGGGTTCTGGGGAATTGAACCCAGGCTATTAGGCTTTGCAAGCAAGTGTCTTTAACTGTCGAGCCATCTCCCCAACCTTGGAAGAAAATTTAAAAACACAAAATATAGGAAACTTTTTTTGAGGCAGTGGTCGTGCTCTAGTCCAGGGGACCTAGAACCCACTAGAACCCACTGTAGTCCCAGTTGATCTCAAATTTAGGATGATGCTTCTACCCCAGCCTCTCAAGTGCTGGGACTAAAGGCATGGGCCACAGCATCCTGCTTCCAAGGAACATTTTGAATCTTTTTTGTTAATGGTTTTGATTTCTTCCTTCTATGCATTTTTAATTGTACATTTGCTTTTCTTTACCTGACATATACTTTTTTTTTTTTTGAGGTAGGGTCTTACTCTAGCCCTGGCTGACCTGGAATTCACTGTGTAGTCTCAAAGTGGCCTTGAACTCTTGGCAATCCTACTACCTCTGCCTCTCGTGTGCTGGGATTACAGGTGTGTGCACCACACCCGTCTTGACATATACTTTTTAACTTGTTTTTTATTATTATTTTTTTTGGTTTTTCGAGGTAGGGTCTCACTCTAGCCCAGGCTGACCTGGAATTCACTATGTAGTCTCAGGGTGGCCTTGAACTCACAGCGATCCTCCTACCTCTGTCTCCCAAGTGCTGGGATTAAAGGCGTGCGCCACCATGCCCAGCTACTTGCTTTTTTTTTTAATTAAAAAAATATTTATTTGAAAGACAGATAATAGGTATAGATGATTGATCGACGAATAGTACAGGCCCAGCAGGGCTTCCAGCCACTACAGATGAACTTGAGATGCAGGCACCACTTTGTGCATCTGGCTCTACGTGGGTACTGGGGAATCAAACCTGGACAGGGAGGCTTCGCAAGCAACTGCCTTTAACTGCTGAGCCATCTCTCCAGCCCCTAAAATTGCTGTTCTGTCTTGCATACTTCTCAAGGATATGCTTGGATAGCTTTTGCAATGTCATTGATATGAGTAGAACACAAACTGCCGGTAGCCCAGTTCCTGACAGAGTTCTTGTTCCTCTGAAACTCATGGACTAGGACCCTACTGTCCCTGTGCATCTTGGCATTCTAGTCTTCCAAACTCCTAGAGAATGACCCATGCAACACAAGCTCTACCTACAGCATGCTGGGCTTTCCTAGCCCAAAGTTCAGCTTCCTCATTCCTCCTGAAAATCAGTTCCAAAGGGGAAGTGGAATAATAGGTCCGTTCAAGCATAGCATATGGGAGTGTATTATAATTTTTTAAAATTATCATTATCTGATCAACCCTAATAAGTATCTGTATGAAGACCCAAAACTTGCACATTCACACTAGGATGCATATACAAGAATAATTGTGGTGAAATTCGTAATCACCCCTCTCTAGAAACACTTCAGTGAATACATGTGCTAAGTCCTGCTGTTGCTCAGTGTGATGTGCACCAGTGAAAGTGACTCACATGGCTGAATACAGACACATGTTACTTAGTTAAAGAAATACACCTTGTGAATCAAAACACAAGACGTGTCATTTAAATATGCATAGGTAGTAAAAATCTTAAAGCTAAGCTTGTAATCATACATGGTGGCTCATACCTGCAATCTTGGCACTTGCGTGGCCAAGGCGGGAGGATTGCCATGAGTCAAACCGGCCTTGGCTAGAGAATGAGACCCTGTCTCCAAGATAGAACCTGTGTTGACTGTGACCAGTAATAAAAGTGTGTGATCTCTTCATTTGTGGACACAGAGGCAGTCAGTGTTCTGTTAAGATGTGTGACTTTAATGGAGTTGTCAATTTTAACATTTGAAAAAGTGGAACATAGAATTCTTCTATCAAATAATATATTTTATGATGAAATACCTTGGAAACACACTTGGTAAACTGTAATGAGGAAGAGCAACAGAATTTAACTTGGATATGTACAGGGAGCCCATGCACTGGGACCATCACAAGTGCTAAGATATTTGTGGATTAAATAAAGCCATGTGAGATCAGAACATACTACCGTAGAACATATGATGAAGTTAGGGGTTTAAGTTAGACCTAACATTGGAATATACCATGCACTGTATTAGAATGCTATAATATTTCATCAATTAAGAGAATATTTATGAATGATGTGGTTAAATGCTTGGAAGAATTGCTAATTGAAAAGCACTTGACTGGGATAATGACAATCAGCATTGTCAGGGGCTTGAGGCTCAAGAAGGAAACAACTTGAAGAATAATAATTTTACTCAGTTTATTTTATTATTATTTTTTTTTGGTTTTTTGAGGTAGGGTCTCACTCTAGTCCAGGCTGACCTGGAATTCACTATGTAGTCCCAGGGTGGCCTTGAACTCATGGCAATCCTCCTACCTTACTCAGTTTATTTCTTTGTGTGGAGTAAGAATTTATTTGTCTGTACTAGTGACACCTTGTGTCAAAAAAACCATAAAATAAAAAAGAATTTATTTGTAATATCAAATGTGGGTCTCTTCATACATCCTTGCTTTTAGAATCCTGAAACACACATAAATTCCCAGAACTCTAAGCTTCTGATTCATTGTGTTGTTTCTAAAAAGCCAGAGAGGGCGGGGGTCATACCCCAGTGGAGAGCTCATGGCTCTGGGTGTGCTTCCCAGAACCAGAAGAAAGCAAGAACTCTTGTCCAAGAGGCTAGAGAGCTTGCCCGCTGTGGGTCTTCAGAACTAGTGAGATTGTGAGCTCCAGATGTTGGGTTCTTTTATACAAAACGAGGAGGCAGCTCTGTGAAGAAAACTGGCAAGTAGTGACAAGATAATGCTACTGCAGGGAAAGTCTGTCAGTCTGCAAATGCCAGGCAGGAGGGGATATTAGCACGTCAGCACTAAGCATACAATATAGGCACAGAGACAGGGGGTCTTGGTCTGAATCCCATATTTCATTTCCTTTTAGATTACAAGGTATCTGCCAACTCCAAATTAGTTATTATCACAGCAGGTGCAAGGCAGAAGGTGGGAGAAACTCGACTTGACCTGGTGCAACGTAATGTGGCTATCATGAAGTCAATCGTTCCTGACATAGTCCGTTATAGCCCTGACTGTAAAATGCTTATTGTTTCCAACCCAGGTGAGTGGCCCCTCCCCATTGTTGAAAATGATGATCGGTGTATAGAGAGTCTGCGTGTTTATGTGTGTCGGTGCAGGTGCGTGTGTGCAGGTCTTTGCTGCAGAACTTTTTGTTTCATTTGACTATAGTTAATGATTGGACTGAGGTTTCCTGAAATGCTTAGAACCAAAAACCGTTTTCCAAGCTGGACTCTGTCTCTCTTCTGACCCGTTTTTACCACTCAGCTAGGCAGTTACCACTGTGTCTTGTCTGTGACTTCCTGCATGCACAGAGAGATTTTACATGTCTTCCTGGATGGTGGACACCCCTGCACACTCCTCTCTGGGCATGAGTATTCTAGGTAACAGGTGTTGCTATCCCTGATGAAGGTATGGTAAGAAGATGATGAGGAGGCATCTAGGCAGCTAATTAAGGAGGTAGAATTTGCTGACTATTAGACATACAGAAAGATACAGTAACTCAAAGGAAGATACTTTGTTTCAAGATTCATCTGATAAAAAACTATGTATGTTGGATGTGGTGGAGCACACACACTAAAGGTGTGAGCACGCCTTTAATCCCAGCACTCAGGAGACTGAGGTAGGAGAATCACCATGAGTTAGATGCCAGTCTGGGCTACAGAGTGAGTTTCAGGTAGACTCGTGCTCAACCAAGACAATCCCCCCCCCCCAAAAAAAAAAGCTAGGCATAGTAGTGCATGCTTTTAATCCTAGCTTTTGGGAGGCTGAGGTAGGAGGATTACCATGAGTTTCCAGGCCAGCCTGGATTACAGAATGAGTTCCAGGTGAACCTGGGCTAGAGTGAGACCCTGCCGCAAAAAGAAAAAAAACTATGTGAGTATGCATGTATTTTTTATAGGTTTGTTTCACTTTGAACCCCAATGAATCTGCATTTGACTCTAAAACAATTCATTCAGCAAAGCAAACTGTAGGGCTGGGAAGGTGTCTCCGGCCTTGCTATACAAGCAGGAAGGCTGAGTTTGATCCCCAGCATCCGTGTACAAAGCTGTGTGTGGCCATGCATGCCTGTAACCTAGGTCCTGTGGGAGGCAGAGCCAGGAGACAGACTCCTGGGGCTCCCTGATTACCCAGTCTGATGAAAACAGCAGCTCAGGTTCAATGAGAGACCGTGTCCCAAGGAAGCAATAAACATACGACACACACCCCAAAATTACAAAAGAAGACTGTGACTCTTTCCTAATATAAAACTGTTTTTCTAGTGGACATTTTGACATACGTAGTCTGGAAGATAAGTGGCCTTCCTGCAACTCGTGTCATTGGGAGTGGCTGCAACCTGGATTCTGCCCGTTTCCGCTACCTAATTGGAGAGAAGCTGAGTGTGCATCCCACAAGCTGCCACGGCTGGGTTATTGGAGAGCACGGTGATTCGAGTGGTGAGGACATCTCTTGCCCACTTGTCTAAAATAGCTACATGACTCTCATCTTGCTGCCATGTTCCCTGCTGTATCCTTTTCTGTTTTTTAATTTACTGACAATTTATACGTGTATATAACGTATTTTGATCACAATCTTTTTCCTTACCTTCTCTTTCTCTCCTCCCCCCAGCCCTTTCTTCTTCCCAAGTAATCCCTCTTACACTTTTTTAAAAAGTACATACACTTTTGTGCTTGTTTATTTATTTATTTGATGTGGGGGGAGAGAGAGAGACAGGAGCAGCCATGCCAGTCCTCCTGCCACTGGAAATGAACTCCAGACAGTGTGCCACTTTGTTCATCTGGTTTTTTTTTTTTTTTTTTTTTTTTTTTTGGTTTTTCGAGGCAGGGTCTCACTCTAGTCCAGGCTGACCTGGAATTCACTCTGTAGTCTCAGGGTGGCCTTGAACTCACGGCGATCCTCCTACCTCTGCCTCCCAAATGCTGGGATTAAAGGCGTGCGCCACCACGCCCGGCTCATCTGGTTTTATGTGGGTCCTGGGGAATTGAACCTGGGCTGCCAAGCTTTGCAATCAAGTGCCTTTAGCCACTGAGCAATCTCTCCAGTCCTGTTTTGTTTTGTTTTGAGGCCGGGTATCAATCTAGCCCAAGCTGACTTAGAACTCATTCTATAGCCCAGGCTGACCTCAGACCCATGGCCCTCCTCCTACTCAGCCTACCCAGGGCTGCATTAGAGGTATGAGCCACCATGCCTGGATTCCCTCTTCTACTTCGGTATTATTATTTCCTGCATGCGCACACGTTGCAAAGGTACCGCGTTCCAGTGCTCCTGCTGTCCTCAGGCTCTTACATTTTTTTTCGCCCCTTCTGCAGTGTTCCCTGAGCCTTGGAGGGGTGATGAAGCACTGAATACTCAGTACTCATTCTTAGCACTTTGAGGAGTTTTGAGTCTCCCTAACAGCCTTTAATAACTGCTAAAAGAAGCTTGTCTGACCAGAGCTTAGAGCTTGGAGTGAGTTTCTCGCCGACCTGTGCTCAATTGTGAAGACAGCTTCATAGTGTCACTCTTAGCTTGGCCTGACTGGGTGCTGTGGGGAGAGGGCTGAGAGGGAGCCCTTGACTTCCTCTGGTGCTAGCTAGTTGGGGGGGGGGATCTAGAATGTTGCCTGGTGCAGTTCCCCCAGAGCTCAGCTGGTCTCCCCTGTCCTTGCTTCAGGTTCTGATCTTGCAAGCTGGCCTGTGTGGGGAGAGGCACTTCCTGATAGTCAGCCTTCCTGGTTCAGGCTTGGTAAACTGACCCACACTGATCAGCAGCCATTCCTCTTTGCTCCTCTGGGGAGATCTCTCCTGGCTTGCTAAGTTCACCTACAGATCTTGTCTCTTGCAGGATCCTGCGCCAACACCATCTTTGTTTGCCTCCCTCTTTCTTTTCTTCTGTATTGCTGACCCACAACTCTTAAAGATATGTCTGGAGCTCTGAGTTGGGTTATTATTATTATTTTGTTTGTTTGTTTGTTTTTCCAGGTAGGGTCTCGCTCTAGCCCAGGCTGACTTGGAATTCACTCTGTAGTCTCAGGATGGGCTTGAACTCACAGTGATCCTCCTGAGTGCTGGGATTAAAGTTGCTGTTTTAAAAGTCAATATGAGTGTTTCTGTTACCCAGAGCATTTAATTCATTGTGAATAGCAGCACCTTGGCTTAGCTATAATTCACAGAACCAGACTTGGTGGCACACCCTGTAATCTCAGCACTTGAAAGACACAGGCAAGAAGCTTGTGAACTTGAGGTCAGCCTGGGCTGGCTACAGAGTGAGTCCTTGTCTCAAAACAAAACCAAACAACATAAACACACAATCCCACACCAAAATGTATAGAATTCACACATCATAAAATTTCTTAAAAATCAACTATTAAGTGATTATATTATTTGCATATTCATAAAGTTATATAACAATCTCACAATATGATTATAGAATATTTTTATTTTTTTTTATTTTATTTTTATTATTATTTTTTTTAATATTTTATTTATTCATTTTCAAGCAGAGAGATACAGAGAGAGAGAGAGAGAGAGAGAGAGAGAGAGAGAGAGAGCACCAGGGCCACTACCTTGTGGGTCTGGCTTATGTGGGTCCTGGGGAATTGAACCTGCGGCTTTAGGCACTGGAGGCAAGTGCCTTAACCGCTGAGCCATCTCTCCAGCCCTAGAATATTTTTATTAATAGAAAAAGAAACCCTGATGCTCACGCACACTTCAGCTTTAGGAAACCATCAGTCTGCTTTTTTTTTTTGTTTTTTCGAGGTAGGGTCTCACTCTAGCCCAGGCTGACCTGGAATTCACTCTGTAGTCTCAGGTTGGCCTTGAACTCACGGCAATCCTCCTACCTCTACCTCCTGAGTGCTGGGATTAAAGGCGTGAGCCACCACTCCCGGCCAGTCTGCTTTTTGACTCTGTGGTTTATTCTAAATCTTTCATGTAAATGAAATTAAACAATGTATAATTTTTACTACTAGCAAAGGCCATACCAACCTCCTTTCTGAACATAAGCATTTAAGACCTGCCCTTATACTCATATAATAGTCTTTAATTTCCTCATATGTATCAGTCTTCATTCCACAATGGCAATGAACTCACTGTGAATATAGGTCATTTGTACATTCATTCAGTCATTCATCTGTTTAGTCAAAACTTAATATGCTGGCTGCAGTGGTGTGGGCTGAAGCCGAAGGGTCGCTTGAAGTTAGTTGTTGGAGACCAGCCTGGACAGCACAGGTAAACACCATCTCAAAAACTGAAAACTAACGTGCTGTTGTCTTTTCTGTTTACTTAAGGATTATTGTATATATGAACTTTTTGTTTAAACCAGGGTTTCATATAGCCCAGGCTGGCTGAGAACTCACTATGTAGCCAAGGATAACCTTGAACTTCTGATCCTCCTACCTCCTTCCACCTCCAGGGTGACAGATGTGAGCCATTACACCTGGTTTATAAGGTGGTGGGGATTAAATCCAGGGCTTCATGCATGCTAGGCAGGGACTCTGCCAACACTGAACTGTTTCCCTAGCACTAATAAATATTTTTTTACTTGAACAAATGCTTTGTTTCAAAAAATATTTTATTTATTTGTACACAGAGAGACAAACAGAGAATGGGCACACCAGGGCCTCTAGCCTCTGCAAATAAACTCCAGGTGCATGTGCCACTTTGTGCATCTGGCTTTACATAGGTACTGGGGAATCAAGCTAGGTCATTAGGCTTTGTAGGCAAGCGCTTAACAACTGAACAATCTCTCCAGCCTTTGGAAAGATATTTCTTAGGCCACTTCCTTAACTTGTTCAGTGGTCTCTAAAGAGGTCATTAAAATAAAGTTTCCTAGATACATTTTACTTTCTCAATTTACTATTCCACATGATTTTTAGAGAGATAGTGTATTCTGGCTGGCATTAATTTGAATGTATTTATTATTATAGTCATTTTATTTGTTTCCTTCTTTCCTTCTTTTTCTTTCCTTTTCATTTTAAGACAGTCTATCATTACACACTAAAGCCCAGGCTGGCCTTGACCTCATGATTCTTTTCCTGAGTGTCTTTTTTTATTTTTCTATTGGATTGAATGAACTTTCTTTAATTTTCCTACTACTTTGAATCAGTTACTCAGGAGGCTGAGGCAGGAAGTCATTCAAGCCCAGGAGTTTGAGAATTCAAGATTATCTTGAGCAGCTCAAAAGCACCGACAAGAGAACCTTAAGGATCTTTAGGTTTGATCGCTCTTTCTGTGTATGTCTATGGATATGTTTTTTACTTGTTTTCATCCTTCTTTGCTTCCACCACATTAGTTATGTGACTGGTTAAGGTTTGCTTCACTTTGTGGATATTTGCCAATCATATTGCTTATCTTTGCTTTTTGCATCCAGCCCTTGCTCTGGATTTCATCTTTCTTCACAGACTATGTTCTGTCGGCATCGTTTAGCCGGAGGTGTTCTAATCTCACTTCATTCCTAAGTGACAGTTTAGCTGGATATGGAATTCTAATGAGCAGTGATTTCCCCTCAGTTCAGTTGCTGTTGAGAAGTGTGCTGCTAACTTACTATTCTTTTCCCTCTCATTGCTGTATTTATATATATTTCAGTCTTTTACTTTATGGAGTTTGCATTTTGTATATTACTTTAAAATGCCTTCTGTACAGTACAGTTAAAAATAAATTCAACTAGCTGGAATAATAGCTCCTGTCTATAATCCCAGTTCTCCAGAGGCTAAGGTTGGAGGCTTGCTGTGAATTGCAGGCTATGTAGTGAATTCCAGGTCAATCTGGGTTAGAGTAACACCCTGCTTCAAAAAAAAAATTATGGGCCAGATGTAGTGGCACACACTTTTAATCCCAGGATTTGGGAGGCAGAGTTAGTGGGATTTCATGAGTTTGAGGCCACACTGAGAGTACATACTGAATTCCAGGTCAACCTGGGCTAGAGTGAGACCCTACCTCAAAAAACCAAAATAAAAAAACCAAAATAATTTTCAATTACATGTTTTCTTATGACTCATGTTATTGCTTATAATTCCCTCTTTTGTTCACTTATTAGTTAAAATTTTCTTTGGGCTGGGTATGACGCACACACCTTTAATCCCAGTACCCAGGAGGCCAAAGTAGGAGGATCACTGTGAGTTCAAGACCAGCTTGGGACTACAAAGTAAATTCCAGGTCAGCCTGGGCTAGAGTGAAACCCTAACTCAAAGTATTTGGAGGGCTGTAGAGATTACTCATTAGTTATAGGTGCTTGCTTGCAAAGCCTGGTTTAATAAATATCCCAGTACCCACATTAATCCCGGCATACAGAATAGAGTTTGTTTGCTGCCACAGGATGCCCCAGTGTGTCCATACACAAATACATCAGACACATAGACACATATTCTCTCTATCAGTCAAATAAGTAAATATTTTAAAAAGTTTTTTATTAGCATGTACATTAATTATATAATGGACTTCCCTGGGGCATGTTATATAAAGTACTTTGATCATATTTACCCCCCTTGCCCTCTCTTATCCCACCGATCCTTTTTTTCCCAAATAGTCCTCCTTCGGCTTTAATGTTTGTTTGTTTGTTTGTTTGTTTGTTTTGGGGGGAAACCAGTGAGTTTTATTAGAATTACTTACAGGAGCAGTGTGTTACAGTTACCTTTGCATTGCTGGGAAAACACCTGACCAGTAGCAGCTCATGGGAGGAAAGGGTTTATTTCAGGCTCACAGAATCCAGGGGAGCACCATCAGTGGTGGAAGAAGCTGGCTCACTGCCTGTAGTGCTTTGATTCAGGTGTCCCCCATAAACTTAATATGCTCTGAATATGTGATCTCCAGCCGATGACAGTTTTGGAATTGGAACCTTGCTGGAGGTGTGATATTGGAGGTGGACTTATGGGGGTTATAGCCAGTTTCCCCTTGCCAGTGTTTGGCACACATTTCTGATGCTGTTTACAGGGCTGTGGTGGAGGTGATGTCCACCCTCTGCTCATGCCATAATTTTCCCTGCCATGACGGAGTTTCCCCTCAAGTCTATAAACCAAATTATACTCACTCCTTCCATAGCTTGCTTTTTGGATGGGTTCTTTGTTGCAACAACAAAAAAGCTGGCTACAACAGTATCCCAGAGAGTGGGATCGGTCATTGCTGCTGGAACCCTGACTCTGTGGCTTTTGGCTTTTTGCAACTGATTCACAGGAGGAATGTGGACAAATTTGAAAAACCTTGGCCTAAGAGATATCTTGCAGTACTGTAAGTACAGCTTGATGGACCATTCTGGTCAGTGTTGGAAAGACCTGAATGAAGTAAGGACTATGGGCTATGGGGTTTGGCTCACAAGGGTAAGAAAGATCTTTGTAGGGACTTGTCTAGAATCACTTTACCTGAGAAGGTTGCTGCATTCTGCCTGTGTCCTGGGAACTAGTGCAGGGTTGCATTGCATAAAAACGGACTGGTGTGAGAAGATGGAGACAGCACAGAAAGAAATGAAATCTGGGCTAAAACTACTGCCTGATCAGCTGTAATTGTTTGAGAGATGACAACCATTGAGATTGGGCCAGGTGATCTGCATTGGGACAGTGGGAAGAATGCAGACTTTTGAAGTAAGGGGCCTGAATGCAGAAGGAGGGTTCCTGTGTTTCAAAGTTGGTTTTGTTCCCCCCCCTGGATTAACAAGTTGGTAACCCACCTGGTACTATGGAATATAACAAATGCAGGAAGAGAGGGTCATTGGATTTGCAACACAGTTTTGTTTTTTGTAAATGGCCATGGGCAGTGTGAAGGTTGGATTGTCTGCGTGGAGGCCCAATGGAGCCTTGAGGATGAACTCTGGGTTCCAGTGGAGATGCCAGGACTATGGGATGGCTGCAAGGAGAGCTGCCAGCACTGCATGTTTTCAGGGACTGTGAGTAGCTGAGCTAGAGTTGTTGGACTTGTAGTTTAGATGTTGGGCTTAAGAGTTTGATGTTGCTGTTTGTTTTAAATCTTGTACTGGTTCAATCTGCCCAGTGCTATGTTTTACAGTGTGAATTTGTTCTGTGCCATCATGGAGTTTTTTGGGGGTGTATTTTGGCTCAGTTAAGGACATTAGATTATAGGGATGCTTGAATATCACTGGGATGGATAAAAACTGTGGGGATTTTTAAAGTTGGACTGAATGCATTATATTTTACATCCTATATGGTTATCATTTTATGGGGGTCAGGGGCAGATTGTAGTGGTGTGATTCAGGTGTCTCTCATAAACTTAATATGTTCTGGATACTTGATCCCCAGCTGAAGGCAGTTTGGGCATTGGAATTTTATTCAAGGTGTGTTGTTGGGGGCGGGCTTATGGGGTTATAGCCAGCTTCCTCTTGCCAGTTTTTGGCACACCTTCCTGCTGCTATTTCCAGCGCTATGGCAGAGGTGATATCCACCCTCTGCTCATGCTTTCATTTTCCCTGCCAGGATGGAATTTTTCCTAAGCCAAGATAAACCCATTCCTTCCATTAACTGCTTTTGGTCGGGTTCTTTGTCACAGCAACAAGAAGTTAACTATACCACTTCCATAGACTGATAGCAGGGAGCAGCACCATCAGTGGTGAAGGAGCTGGGTCACTGCATCTGTAACAGGAAAAGATGTAACGGGGAAACTTGGGGTTCCCAGCTAGTCCCAACGAACTTTAAAACTTAGAGTACCCAGATTCTTGTCATATAAATTTAAGGAATTAAAATTATAGACTACAGAGGATAAGGTTCAGTGGGAGACTTTATTAAATTGAGAAGAGAAATTATTAAGAAGGGGAAACAGGAGACTCCCATCATGGGAAAAAGGTTCATGTGAAAAAAGAAAAATCCCCCAGCACTGGTGGCTGTGGTGAGCAGCCTTACCTAAGCCTGGAGACTTCGATGTCTCTCAGCTGGCCAGCCGTGAAGAAGAGAGTCCTTTCCTTCTCCAGGTAACTATATCTTCTGGCCCAGGTGAGCCAGAGACAGCTGGTTGGTCTGGCTTTGACCAATCACAGTTTCAGGATTACTAGAAGTAAGAGACACTTTTCACTCTAGGGAGGGGGTCAGGTAAGGCAAAAGATCCAAGGACACGCCTGGTTACCTTTGGGGTCCCAGTCACCCTAACCTGTCACGCATGGACCCATAGCAGGGAGAAACAACTCCAGCAGCACTAATAGCACTGAACACACAGGGCTGGACTCAAGATCTGCCCCAGGGCACCTCCTCCTGCAGGCTTAATCAAAAACACCTCAGGGGTGCTGGAGAGATGGCTTAACGGTTAAGATCTTTGCCTGCAAAGCAGAAGAACCCGAGTTTTATTCCCCAGTACCCACCTAAAGCCAGATGCACAACATGGCACAGGTATGTGGAGTTCATTTGCAGTTGACTGGAGGCCCTGGCACACCCATTCTCTGCCTCTTTGTCTCTCACTCTCTCTCTTAAATAAATAAAATATATTTTTTAAAAACCTCAGGCTATGGGGGACTTACAATCACCTTCAAACTACCACACAGTGGCTACACCTCTGAAGAAAATGTCTTATGTCTACTTTGACATGTGGTATGAGATAGCAACCTAATTTCTAAAACAATGCTGGGCTGAGAAGATGGCTCGGTGGTTAAGGGTGCTTGCCAGAAAATCACTGAGGACCTGAGAGGGCCTCACTTGCCCTGATTTTGATTCCCCAGAGCTCATGCAGACAGCTGAGCATTGACCACACATGCCTTCAAGAGATGTCTCAAGGAAATACATGGATGAGCGATAGAGGAAGACATTGCTGCTCTCCTCTGACCTTCATACATGTGCACATGGGGCGGGCACCCCCATGTACATAACCACACACAGCCCTGGTGTGGTGGCACACGCCTGCAGTACAGGACTTGGGAGGTGGAGGCGAGAGGATTGGAAATCCAATGCTAGCCTTGGCTACATAGTGAGTTTGAGGCCAGGGTGAGACGTATGAGACCCTCAAAACTAACTAACATGGGCCAAATACCGTGATCATGCCTGTCATCCCATCACTTGGGAGATAGAGGCAGGAAGATAAGTTCAAGGGCAGCCTGAGCTATATTCTGAGACTCTGTCTCAGAGAAACAAAACCAAACAGAAAAACTCAGCCTCCTCATACAAACCACTGAACTCAAGCAGCTGATACGGTATTGACAAGAAAAGCTCATCTTGAGATATGTGTTTCTTAGTTCCCTTATGGAGTGGGGTGAATGTTGCTGGTGTTCCTCTGAAGTCTCTGAACCCTGACTTGGGAACGGACGCAGACAAGGAGCATTGGAAAAATGTCCATAAAGAAGTTGTGGGAAGGTACAGTATTCATTCAGTTTTGTTGTTTTAATAATTTTCATGTTGAAAATAAGTTTCAGACAAAAAGTCCAAGTTGAGCTTTGCTTTTTTGTGAGATAAATAACTCTAGGCTTCTGAAAAATATGTAAATTAAAATATATTGCGCATACCATTACTTTGCAGGCATTTTTTAAAAAGTGCTTGTGTTTTTTTTGTTTGTTTTGGTTTTTCAAGATAGGGTCTTGCTCTAGCCCAGGCTGACCTGGAATTCACTATGTAGTCTCAGGGTGGCCTGGAACTCACGCCAATTCTCCTACCTCTGCCTCCCACGTGCTGGGATGAAAGGCGTGCGCCACCACTCCTGGCTCTAAAACGTGCTTTTGATTTTACAGGAGCTGGTATACATTTGGTGTAAAGCACAGTGATTGAGAGCATTACTTTAGAGCCAGGTTCCCCAGGCCTAAAGCGTGGTTTCACTATTTATTAGCAGCATGATATTGGGAAATTATTTAGAATATCAAATACTCAGTTTTCCCATTATTATAATGGGAATAAGCCAAGCCTAGTACTCAGAAGGCTGGGATAGGAGGATCATATTGAGTTTGAGGCCAGCCTGGGCTCCTCGGAGAATTCTAGGTCAGCCTGGGCTAGAGTGAGATTCTGCTTTAAAAATAATAAGATGGGGAGGGGAGCATTGGGAAATTGGGGATAACAAATCATTGTTTGCCCATTGAATAATGTAACACATTATGGACAATAAATATATATTTAAGATTAAAAGAAAAAAAAATAAGATGGGAACTGTTATAACACCTACCTGAAGGGGGCGCTACCAGGAAGGAAGCCCGAAACTTGCAGATGAATCATGAGACTGATTACAGGTAGAAACAATGGAGAGTGCCTGTACAGCAACATCAGATTCCTCCCTTGCCAGCCTCTCCTGCCCGCTCACGTGTTGGAGACTCAGAGGTTGGAGTAGTGAATCTGAAGCAGCCACAGGCCTGTTCAGTGTAGCCTGATGACTTACTAACTCACTAAGCAGTCATACAATATAACAAATAGTGATTGAGGGAGGCTTAAAAAGTTAAAATCATTTCACTTTTTGATTGTAAAATCCAACACGACTACCTGAACGTGTATAGAATTTCAGTTTGGCAGGTGTAGTGGTGAACACCTTTGATCCCAGCACTCAGGAGGCAGAGGTAGGATCCCTGTGAGTTTGAGGCCAGCCTGGGAATACAGAGTGAGTTACAAGACAGCCTGAGCTAGAGTGAGACCATAGAATTTCAGTTTGGGGGGTTGGAGAGGTGGCTCAGTGGATAGTACATTTGTAGAAAATTAGAAAGGTCATAAAAAGCATAAAGAAGGCTAACTTGTATATCTTGGTGCGTTTTCACGCCATTCTAAACTTCCTATTAAAAAATCCATATTTTTTACAAGCCAGAAATAAGAATGCACATGGTTAAGAGATAGTGCTGTTTTTTACTGTGAAAAGTGCATTTTGAACATTTTCTCATTACCTGCTTGTGGTTTATGTGATGATAAAGTCTTAGAAATGTGGCTTACAATAAATACAAAGGCACACTGGCATGCCAGTAAATATTTTTAATAGCCAGAGAGATATATATGGTAATTTTCAAGGTAATCAGTTTCTATGTTTGGCTATTTAAGCAACAATAAAAATATTAAAAAGTAATTTCATCTTTTAGATATTTGTCTATGTGAGACAGAGAGAGACAGAGAGAGCAAGAGAGAGAGAGAATACGGGTACACGAGGGCCTTCCTGCCACTATAAATGAACTCCAGATGCATGTGCCACTTTGTGCATCTGGCTTTATGTGGGTACTTGGAAATTGAGTGGGGTCATTAGGTATTGCAGGCAAGTAAGTACCTTAACCGCTGAGTCATCTCTCTAGTCCCCCAAACTAACTTCATCTTGAGTGGCATTATATCCTAGTTGTGGTTTGATTCAGGTGTCCCTCATAAACTCAACTGTTCTGAATGCTAGGTCCCCAGCTGATGGCAATTTTAGAATTGGAACCTTGTTGGAGCTGTATTGTTGGGAGCAGGCTTACGGGTGTTACAGCCAGCTTCCCCTTGCCAGAGTTTGGCACACCTTCCTGCCGCTGTTTGCAGTGCTCTGATGGAGGTGATGTCCACCCTCTGCTCATGCCATCGTTTTCCCTGCCATCATGGAGCTTCCCTTAGAGTTCGTAAGCCAAAAATAAATCCTTTCCTCCATAAGCGAAGCAAGGAGAATACTAACTGCAGCAGTAGTATTCTGACTTTATGGAAAAAGAAGGGTGAATTGATTCTCATTTAGAGTGAATAACGGAATTATGAAACATTACATAAAATTTTTTTGAGGTAGGGTCTCACTCTAGTCCAGACTGACCTGGAACTCAGTAGTTTCAGGCTGACCTTGAAGTCATGGTAATCCTCCTACCTCTTCCTCCCAAGTGCTGGGATTAAAGGATATACCAGCACACCTGGCTAAGCAAACTTTTAAATATTATAAATAAATTATAAACAATTTTTAGAAGAAATCTGAGAAATGTTAACAGAGTGAGCTTGACATGTGGATTGCTTGCTTCTTCTGAGCTGGTTCTCATGGATGTGTTTCCTTCTCCAGCGCCTACGAGGTCCTCCGGCTGAAGGGGTACACCTCTTGGGCCATTGGCCTGTCTGTGACAGATCTGGCAGGATCAATGCTCAAGAACCTCAGGAGGGTGCATCCAGTGTCCACTTTGGTTAAGGTAGGCTTGAATTAACATTCCTCATCATTCTTTCACATTTATTGAGCTCCTACTGTGTGCTAGGCATTATACCAATGTTTTTATTTTTATTTTTTTGAGGTAGGTTCTAGCTCTAGCCCAAGCTGATCTGGAATTCACTATGTAGTCTCAGGCTGACCTTGAACTCACGTCGATCCTCCTACCTTGCCTTCTGGTCCTGGGATTGAAGGCGTGCGCCACCACGCCTGGCACGTTACTGTTTTGTACAATAGTTCTTCCTAGTGGCCTGAATGCACAAATGGAAGAGGCCCTACAGTGAAATTGATTCAAGTTTGCTTGTAGCACATGAAAAGCGAGAGTGAGGACAAGGAGACAGAGGGAAAGGAGAGACTGAGAAAGGGGGAGGGAGGGAGGCTGCTTTGCTTCACACACATGTTGAAATGGGAGTGTCAATCCTTTCAGGACCTCTGGCCTTGACTCTGAGCTATAACCATGAGCACATTATAAAGTTAAAGGTATTCTTACTACCATTCACATATGGACATGTAAGAGGAGAGGATCACAGAAGGATGGATCATGGAATCGAAGGTGGGTGTGGAAGAGCCCCATAACAAACTCCAGGGCAGGACAGTGGAAGTGGGTGAGAAGGTCTTCTGAGCTGGAGAAGCCAAGAACCTAGGAAGAAAAGGGTTTGGTTGGGTTCAGTCCCCAGAGCCACAAAACAAGCAGACACTGGGAAGAAGAGCTGAGTAAGGGGAACCTTCAAAACAAGGTCATGGCTTGTCATGAGGAGACTTGAGGACTTTATGACATGAATGGGCCAGATGCGGCAGTTCATAGAGTACACTGTATACCCCCCCTCTCTGCTTTTCTTTTTGTTTTATTTTTAGGTGAGGTCTCGCTCTAGCCGAGGCTGACCTGGAATTCACTCTGTAGTCTCAGGCTGACCACTTCTCTTTTTGATAACATTAAGTTTTTATTTATTTGCAAGGAGGGAGGGAGGAAAAGGAGAGAGAGAGAGAGAGAGAGAGAGAGAGAGATTGGGTGTGACAGAGCTTCTGGCCACTGCAAATGAACTCCAGATCCATGTGCCACTTTGTGCATCTGGCTGTATGTGGTTCTGGGGAATCAACCTCAGGCTGGTGGATTTTGCAAGCAAGTGCTGGTGATTGCTAAGCCATCTCTCTAGACCTAATTTTTTTTAGTGTACAAAATGAAATGTATATTGTGACATTTTCTTTCTTTTTTCAAAGTAGGGTCTCACTCTAGTCCAAGCTGACCTGGAACTCACTCTGTAGTCCCAGGCTGGCCTCGAACTCATGGAGATCCTCCTACCTCTGCCTGACTCGTTGTGGCATTTTTCACATTTCATCATTGTACCTTGCTCTCCTCTCTCGTGTCCCACTCCCAGATATTCCTCCCTCTGCTTTCTTTTTTTAAAAATTATTTATTTATTTGTGAGCAGAGAGAGATAGAAGGGAGACAGGGAATGGGTGCACCAGGGCCTCCAGCCACTGCAAATGGACTCCAGATGCATGTGCCATTTTGTGCATTTGGCTTTATGCGGGTGTGGGAAATTGAACTCGGGTTGTTTGGCTCTGCAGGCAAGTGCCTAAAGCACTGAGCCATCTCTCTACCCCCTCCCTCTGCTTTCATGGTGTGTGTGTGTGTGTGTGTGTGTGTGTGTGTGTGTGTGTGTGTGAGTGTGTGTGATCCCTGGATTTGGCATGAGAGAAAACCAGGGCTGTCTTGTCTTTGGGGAGTGACTGCTTCTAGTGGCCCCTGAGTGAGTCAGTGGGGAGTCCAGCGAGTGCTCAGTCAGTGACGGAACAACCAAGGCGCGAGTTACCTTTATAGAAACACACTACAAGCAATCACTCCACTGCCGCAAAGGCTCATGCCTGTAATTCCAGCACTTGGGAGGCTGAGGCAGGAGAATCTGGAGTTTGAGACTAACTAGCCTGAGTTACATACTGAGACTTTGTTTCAAAAAAAAAAAAAAAAACAAAACCCAAAACAATTAAAAAGCAAAACAAAAACAGAAAAAGGCAAATCATTTTTATACATTTTTTCTCTCCATTCTCCCTAACTACATCATTACTCAATATTTTCAGCAAACTGATGAACAACATTAATATATTAATGGAATTTGTTTGTTCAAACACACTGGGAATCGTCTTTAAAAAGCATCTCCTTAGAGCGGTCCACAGTGGGCAGACTGCCGCAGGCAGGCCGTATGCAGGAAGGCCTTGGCTCAGTGACCCCTGACCCTCAAGGAACATATGGAATAGACATGAGGTCTCCAGTTTCAGTCCACGAAGACCCTTCTAGAGGAAAAGGCGAGAGGAGTGGAGGGAAACAAGTTCCCCAGCACTAGGAGGGGAGCAAGGGGGTCCTGGGCCTGGCCAGGTTGTCCCCCAACCCCTCACGTTAAAGCTCATGATAAAGGACAGGCAGGCAAGTGGGATCGGCTGGAGTGTGTCTGGGTGAATGCGGGCTGACAGCGTGGCAGGACCAGAATGGGAAGATGTGAGGAGGGTCTTGGGGGGGCTCTTGGGGACCACAGCTGATCACTGATGGGCGTTTCGGGTAAAGTGGCTCCAAAATAAGGGAGCTGGACTCTGATGGAGGATGTAGCTGGAGTCCCAGCCAGAGTCGCTCTTGGAGCAAAGCGGTTGAAACCTGCAGAGAGGGTGAGAGAAAGGGGCACTCTACTCCTGAGGAAGACCAGAGAGCAGCGTGGGTGGCTCTGAGCTAGCATGGGAAGCACTGCCAGAGCCAAGGTGCCCTGACTCCCTAGTGTTAGTACCTCACGTGGGGAGAAAAGGTCCTCTCTTGTCTCCTGCAGACCCGGCCTCAACCCCAGAGGAGGGGCAAAGAGCCATGGAGGGGAGAGGCAGGGACATGGGAGTCTGACCTTCTGTGGAGGTCAGGGGTAGTGCGGCACGGCCAAGGCTGGTTTGTGTGCGGGTAGATGTGTGGATTGCCCAGGTCGTGACAGCCTCTTGCAGCTATTTCTCCAGGCTTGGTTTTGGCTGTGGAAGTGGGGTGAGTTGGGGCCACTGAAGAGAGGTTCTACAGGTCTCAGATTGTGTGGGGCTGCACCTCACCTGTGCCCTGTCCATCTTGGGTGGTCCTAGAGAGAGCTTCAGTAGAGGTGATGGTTAGGGGTGTGAAGGCAGAAGTGCCTCCAGGGCACCTGGAGAGAAGCACATGGGCTCCATTGGGGCATCACCTGCAGCAGCTCAAAGGCCGCGGCGCCCTCTGCTGAAAGGTACAAAGGAGAGCCTTCAGTGTTCCCCTGATGCACCAAACCAAGGCTGCATAATTGCAGTCTTCATCAGGTGGCCCGAAAACTGCAAAGCATCCTTCTTGGACACAGAGATGTTCTGGTAAGGAGTCTAGTGATTATACCTTTCCTGGTCCTTTCACAGCCTCTGGCACGTTCTTGCCATTGACCATGAAAATCACTGCTGTCTCTTGAACAGTTCTTGTCAGATACCTGTCTCTCCTGCATATTCGTATTCTGAAGCTCTCTTGTACAGTGGGATCCCATCCTGAGTTACTGAAAAATAACCTGACCTTGTGTTTCAGGGCTTGTTTGGAATAAAGGAAGAAATCTTTCTCAGCGTCCCTTGTATCTTGGGACGAAACGGCGTCTCAGATATCGTGAAGGTGAACTTAAGCCCCGAGGAGGACACCCTTCTCAAGAGGAGCGCCAGCACACTGTGGGACATCCAGAAGGATCTGGTCTTCTAGTCCGTTTACAGAGCAGAAGACAGAAGACTGTACCGTCCACATTTCCCATGTGTTTCCAGCTTATCTGTAAAGGAATAAAATAAAACGCTGGAGACCTGTGACATAGCACTAATGTGTCAGGATTAGAGAGAGAAAATGGTCAACTCCTCCTCCTCACGATCCCTCATGATGACCCCAGTCTGCATAGGTGGAGGTCATGATTCTGAAGTGTATCCAAGGGGGAGAGTTGATCACTTTTGAGTTTACTGGAGCAAGGATAACATCTCATGACAACGGAGGTTTTTGAACTATTAAAATTTCATTTTATGCTTTCTTTCATCACGGCCCCAGCATATTCACTTTGCACTGCTTCATTCATCCTCAGGTCTATGTATAATCTTTATTAAATACCTAAAACCATCTATATTAGAAGAAAAGGAGAGATACATTTTACTTTTCAATAGAAACACATTTATTTTCTTTTTGTAGGGAGGGAGGGAGGGAGAGAGAAAATGGGGGGCCAGGTCCTCTTGCTGCTGTAAATGAACTCCAGTTGCATGTACCACTTGGTGCATCTGGCTTTACATGGGTACTAGGGACTTGAACCCAGGCTGGCAGGTGTTGCAAGCAAGTGCCTTTAACCACTGGGCCATCTTTCTAGAACCCCTCCCCCTTTGAGATGCATCTTTTGATGTTAAAAGAGAGATTGGGCTGGAGAGATGCTCAGCGAGTAAGATGACCTCCTGTGCAAGCAGCACGAGGCCTGAGGAGGCCTCAGAGACCACTGGAGTTTGACCCCCATAAACAGTTGGACATGGCCATGTGCGTCTGCAATCCCAGTCCCAGCCGGGAGCAGAGACCTGAGCATCACCCATAGCTTGAGGGAAGAACTGGCTCCCTGATCAGTAAGAGACTCCTGCTCAGATGAGAATGAACAGATGAGCGGGACCCTGAAGGGAGCACTCCAGCCATCACAGGTAAGGGCACGTGCCACAGGTGAGCACATGGAGTGCTGCAAGGGCTCATGTCACACCACACACGCACACATGGAGGACACGGACACAAAACATTGAGATGATACATTCAATTTTGCAAGTATTAAGTTTATATAAGGATAAATTTATAATTGATTTAGCTGATGTGTCTACTGAGGTTCCACACAGGCCATCTTCTGGATAACTTGTTCAATCAACTGTACTCACTGGGGTGTGACTTTGACCTTGTCATCAAGTGCCCATGGTACTTAGGGTGCCTCAGCTTCTCAATTACTAATTCCTGAGAACAGTCAGTCAATACTGCCTCTTGATTCCATAAAGAATTTAAGGCAGGGGCTGGGAGATGCCTCAGCGGTTAAAGGAGCTTGCTTGCAAAGCCTGTCAGCTGGGGTTCAATTCCCCAGCCGCCACCATGTGAAAAACCATATGCAAAAGCGGTGCAAGTATCTAGCATTTGTTTGCAGTGGCAAGAGACCCTGGTGCACCCAGACACACGTGTATGAATAAAAACATTTTTTAAAAAGAATTTATGGTTTCAGGGAGAGGTGGCTTAATAATTTAAAAAGCTCCTGGGTTTGATTCCCCAATAACCACCCCTAAAGCCAGATGCACAAAAGTGGCATCTGTATCCGGACTCTGTGTCACAAAAAGGTTTACAAAGAATCCCCAAGTGTGGTGACACACACCTTTAACCCCAGCACGTGGGAGGCAGAGGAAGGATCGCTGTGAGTGGGAGGCCAGCCTGGTGAATTCCAGGTCAGCCTGGGCTAGAATTTAGGTGCTGGCTGGGGACATGGCTCAGCATTTAAAGGCATTTGCTTGTTTGCAAAGCCTCCCAGCCCAGGTTTGATTCCCTAGTAACCACATAAAAGGCTGGACGCAAAGTGACAGGTGTTTGGAGAGCATGCAACTGGAGTTGGTTTGCAGACAAAAACATTTAGCCAGGCACAGCGGCACACGCCTTTAGTCCCAGCACTCAGAAGGGTTGCTGTATGTTCAGTTCCAGGGCAGCCTGGGCTGGAGTGCGACCCTGCCTTGCAAAACAAAGGAGAATTTAAGGCAGCTATTGGAAATGCAGAAAGAAACGAAGAAGGCAAGTGCACGGCAGCATACAAATTAAGACTAGGCAAGACCAGTGGGAAAAACGAAAAGCAGACGTGCAGCTCCCCTCACAGCCCCTCTGCTTGACTGGAAGGTCATCCACTGTCTGCTGCGCAACAGCTTCCCGAGATTTTCTTCCTTTGTTATTTTTCAGTTCATTCCTTGAATGCATAAAATATGTTTACTGAGAACTGAGGGAAGAGGAATCTTCTGTGAGTTTTGCCTTTTTTGAGGGGTTGCGGGGATTCAAGGTAAGGTCTCACTCTAGCCCAGGCTGACTAGGAATTCACTGTGTAGCCTCAGGCTGGCCTTGAACTTGTTTGGTGATCCTCCTACCTCTGGGATTAAAGGAGTGCGCACCACCTGGCCTGGCTCAACAGACACTTTATTTTTTAAAAATATTTTATTTATTCATTTTCAAGCAGAGAGATAGAGATAGATAGATAGATAGAGAGCACCAGGGCCACCACCTTGTGGGTCTGGCTAATGTGGGACCTGGGGAATTGAACCAGGGGGGCCTTAGGCACTGGAGGTAAGCCATCTCTCCAGCCCAGACACTTTATTTTTTTTTAAATGATTGTTCAGATCTTTATTTTCTTTATACTTTTTAAAAAACTTTTTATTGTTAGCCCTGCGTGGTGGCACACGCCTTTAATCCCAGACGTAGGAGGATCACCATGAGTTCAAGGCCACCCTGAGACTACATAGTGAATTCCAGGTCAGCCTGGGCTAAAGTGAGACCCTATCTCAAAAAAAACCAAAAAAAAAAAAAAAAACAAAAAACCTTTTTATTGTTAACTCCCATAATCATAGGTCATAAACCATTATGATTCCCTCCCACCCTCCCTCATATCCCCTCCCCCTCTCAATTAGTCTCTGTTTTGTTTTGGTGTCATCATCTTTTCCTCCATTATGTGTAGGTCTTATCAGGCACTGTGAGGTCATGAATATCAAGGCCATGTTGTGTCTGGAAGTTTGCGTTGTAAGCAGTCCTACCCTTCCTTTGCCTCTTACAATCTTTCCGTCACCTCTTCCGCAATAGACCCTGAGCCTTGTGAAGTGTGATAGTGGTGTCCCAGTGCTGAACACTCCACTGTTGTTTTTTCTCAGCACTGTGGTGTCTTTTGTGTTATCCCAGTGGTCACCACCATCTGAAAAAGAGAAGCTTCTCTAGCCAAAAGTGAGAGTCGCATTATCATATGAGCATGCTCATTTAAACAAGATTGACAAACCCTTGGCAAATCTGGCCAAAAGAAAGACGAGACAAATAAAATTAGAGACAACAATGGCACCATTGCAACAGACACCAATGGAAATCAGAGAATCATAAGGACATCCTTTAAGAACATATACTCCACCAAGTTTGAAAATCTGAAAGAAACGGATGATTTCCTTAATGTATATGACCTACCAAAATTAAATGAAGATGTGATAAATTATTTAAGCAGACCTATAGTAAGCATGGAGATCCAAGCAGTAATAAAAAAATTTCTCTACTAAAAAAAGTCTAGGCTCAGATGGCTTCACTGCTGAATTTTACCAGACATTCACTGAAGAACTAACACCAATGCTTCTCAAACTTTTCCACAAAATAGAGAAGGAAGGAAATACTACCAAACTCCTTTTATGAAGCCAGCATAACCCTGATACCAAAACCAGACAAAGACAGAACAAAAAAGAAAATTATAGACCAGTCTCACTCATGAACATGGATGCAAAAATTCTCAACAAAGTACTGGCAAACAGAATACAAGTTTTCATCGGAAAGATCATTCACCCCGACCAGGTTGGATTTATCCCAGAGATGCAGGGATGGTTCAACATATGCAAATCGATAAATGTAATAAACTGCATAAATGGACTGAAGGACAAAAATCACATGATCATCTCAACTGATGCAGAAAAGTCATTTGACAAAATCCAACGTCCCTTCATGGGAAAGTCCTAAGGAAACTGGGGATAGAAGGAACGTAGCCACCATCATACTAAGTGGGGAAAAACTTGAAGCATTTCCACTAAAAGCAGGAACAAGACAAGAATGTCCACTGTCCCCACTTTTATTTAATATAAGACTGGAAGTCTTAGCTATAGCAATAAGGCAAGAGACACGAATCAAAGGAGTAAAATAGGGAAGGAGATCAAATTATCATTATTTGCAGATGATATGATTCTTTACAAAAGGGACCCAAAAGTCTCTATCAGCAAACTGTTAGAGCTGATAAACACTTTCAGCAACATAGCAAAATACAAAATCACATACAGATATCAGGAGCCTTCCTGTATACTAACAACAGGCAGAGGATACAATCAAGGAAACACTCCCATTCTCAATTGCCTCAAAAAATAAGATACTTTGATATAAATCTAACCAAAGAAGTGAATGATCTCTACAATGAAAACTTTAAAACATTCAAGAGAGAAATTGCAGCAGACACTAGGAAATGGAAAGACATCCCATGCTCTTGAATTGGAAGAGTCACTATTGTGACAATGTCAATCTTATTAAAAGCAATCTACACATTTAATGGAATCCCCATGAAAATTACAAATGGTATTCTTCACCTAAATAGAAAAAACAATCCTAAAATTCATTTGGAATCCCCCCTGTTGCAGTCAGTCACATGCCTCTGGGATGAATCTTCAAACCAGGCACAATTTGGGGGGGAGGAAAGTATTTATTGAAACTATAGATTCAGGGGAAGTTCTGTAACAGCCAAAGAGGCTGGCCCTCTTTCACAGGTCCGAGCAGAGAGAGAAACCCATCTCCTACACCACACACACACACACACACACACACACACACACACACACACACACACACACACAACAGCCAACAGGCAAGAGAGTTAAGGAGAGAATTTCTTCCCCTTTATGTAGCCTTAGGGTGGGGTCTTACAACCCTTCCCCAGACTGTGGCTTCCTGAGTCTCTGGAATTTCCTTCCTGCCCTGCCCACACAGGAAAGGATGTTTACTTCCAGCTTCTTTGAGCTTCTTTACATCCTGCCCCTTGCTGAGAGGCTGCCTTCCTGAAAAGCATCCTCAGAGACCCACCCAAGATAATTAAAAAGATCAAGTTGACAATCATACCTATCACACCCCCAAAACTGTTAATAGCCAAAACAATTCTAGGCAACAAAAATAAGGCTAGTGGTATCACCATACCTGATTTTAAGATATATTACAGAGCAATAGTAACCAAAACAGCACGGTGCTGGCACAAAAAAAGACACGTAGATCAATAGAACAGAATAAAGGACCCTGATGCAAACCCAGACAGTTGCAGTCATCTGATTTTTGACAAAAAGGACAAAAATGTTCACTGGAGAAAAGACAGTCTCTTTAACAAATGATGCTGGGGAAACTGGATGTCTATATGGAGAAGGATGAAAACAGATCCTTATCTCTCTCCAGGCCCAAAAATTAAGTCCAAATAGATCAAAGATCTTATATCTGACCTGAAACCCTTAAACTGCTGGAGGAAAAAGTAGGGGAAACACTTCAACATACTGGCCTAGGCAAGGACTTTCTGAACATTGTTACCCCAGTTGCTCAGGAAGTAAAATCACTAATCAACAATTGGGACCTCACCAAATTAAAAAGCTTTTGTACAGCAAAAGACACTGTGAACAGAGCAAAGAGGCAACCTACCCAAGGGGAGAAAATCTTTGCCATACATCTGACAAAGGATTAATATCCAGGATCTACAAAGAACTCAAAAAACTAAGTAAAAAAATCAAACAACCCAATCAAAAAATGGGCTACAGAACTGAATAGAGAGTTCTCAAAAGAAGAAATACAGATGGGCTATAAACATCAAAAACATGTTCTACCTCCTTAGCAATCAGGAAAATGCAAATTAAAACTACTCTGAGATTCCATCTCACTCCTGTCAGAATGGCTACCTTCAAGAAAACAAATGACAATAAATGCTGGCAAGGATGTGGAAAAACAGGAACCCTTCTACACTGCTGGTGGGAATGTAAACTGGTCCAGCCATTGTGAGAAGCAGTGTGGAGGTTCCTGAGACAGCTGAAAATAGACTTACTATATGACCCAGCTATACCACTCCTTGGCGTATATCTGAATTCTAGTCACTACCCTAGAGATACTTGCTCATCCATGTTTATTGTGGCCCTATTTACAATATCTGGAAGATGGAACCAGCCTAGACATCCCTCAACTGATGAATGGATAATGAAGATGTGGTTC
>PVHP010012670.1:0-42484 GCA_004024765.1 Zapus hudsonius
CCCCCCCCATGCACTTGCCTGCAGGGCCTGCAGTGGGCCATTGGGCACGTCCTGTTCCATTGCTCTTCCATCTGTTTATATTTGAACTAGAATCTTACTGACCCTAGACCTTGCCTCCCCCACCCCTGCAAGATCCCTCCATGGGACTGGGGTTACAGACACAGGTGGCCATGCCTAGCTATTTATGTGGGTCTTGGGGACTGAACTTGAGTGGTCTCTCAGGTCTCCTCAGGCCCTCATGCTTGCACAGGAAGTGCTCTTAACCAAGGAGCCATCTCTCCAGCCTAGAATAAAGTGCCATACTCTTCATGGACTGTCTTTGTGAAATTGGGGCTTAGAGTGTGAATGCAAGAGTAGATCTAGGCAGGGAGATCACACACTGGGAATAGAGACCGAGGGTCTCCCACTTGGGTCAAAGCTCACAGCCCTCCGGTGGTGGCCTGGAACTACTCCTCTCTGCAGTGACCTAACTCTCTGGTAAAGATTACTACCCCCCCCCTCCCGGTCTCTGCTGACAAATGCAGTGCTGTAGCCACTGTGCCCAGTGGTTTGCAGCAAGACTGCAGGACTGCCCTGGCTGGGGTGAGGACTCAGGCAGCTGGGATGACGCTCCACTCGAATCTTATGGGTGTGTCATGGTCTCCTGCTTGCCATGCTGGTCCTTTCTCTGACGCTAATGGAGAAGTAGCAGGGGGACAAGGGGGACAGGGAATTGTCACAGTGCCTGAAACATGGGAATAAGGGGGAAAGAGACAGTACCTCACCTTTTCCCATACAGCCCTCTGCGCCTTCCAGCCTGGTGTCCCAGGGCCTTTGTCCTCTGGTTCCCTTTGCTGCTTCTCTCAAGGGCCTGTGTCTTCTGGGCAGGCTTCCTCCAATCAACCAGGAGAAAAGAAGGCATTATGGAGAGCACTTAGCAGACCTCCCCAGATGGGGGAGGGGGCCTACAGCCCCTCCACTCTCCACATGCCTGTCTGAAGGTCACTGGCAGGGGCAGACTGCAGCAGACACATGCTGCCTGCCTCAGGGACCTATAGCCCTCCACTCCCCTCCTAGATAGGCTTGGCTGTCAGCCTGATAGATCTTTCTGGGGTTGACTGGTAGACGCAAACCCAGAAATCCCCAGGGGCCCTGCATATGCTGATGTTTGCTTTTCTTTTTAAATCCCTGACATTTTATTGAAAGGAAGTCTCTCTATGAAACAGATCACTTATTAAATTGAGAGGCCAGAACAGAGGAGAGGTGCTTTGAACCAAAGACACATGAATGGTGTGTTTCGCTCCCAGCAAGAGTGATTTTGACAAGAAACATGATTAAATGAATGGGATTCCCATGAGCCAGGCCAAATGGATTGAATCGTCAGGGAGAGAATGGCAATCTAGGTTAGATTTTTTTTTTTCAATGTCATTTCCAGGCACTAAATCCACAGAGGGTAGGAGTGGGGAGCCAAGAACATTCTTCTGAATACTGCTGAGAATGAACACTAAGGGCTGAGGAAGCCTGACCAGGGGTATACTGGGGGGCTTCCTGAGGAGGGTGTGGCTTCTCTCTCACCCGGCTGCCGCTTTGTTCCCAGGTTAGCTAGTTTTTCACCGCTTGTTTCATGCCCGTTCATGGAGGCTTTCTTCATTCTTTCTATGGATACACAGAATCTTACCGTCTTGTTGTTGGAGCAAAACATTCAACCAGAAGCAGCCCAGATGAGGAAAGAGTTTACTTCTGCTTCCAGTGTCGAAGGGGACGCCTCCTCATGGTGAGGAAAGCATGGCACATGCAGAAAGCTGGCTCACATACCAGCAAGAAGGAAGCTAGCTCCAGAATCCCAGTGGGCTGGACTAATCAACCTCAAGGCCCGCCCCCAGCAACACATCCCCTCTAGCAAGGCTCCACTTCCCAATGGCTCTTCAACCTTTCCGCATTGCTACAAGCTAGGGATCAAGAAGTCCAAGTACATGAGCCCATGGTGGACATTTCCTTCAAACCGCCATGAGACTTAACCTTACTCACATTCAGCTTGTCTCTGAATGGCCGTGGGTGCTGTATCATTATTTTGTGGTTGTTAGTCATTCCACAGCAATGGCCTTTTGCATTAGCTTTCATATTTTTAGATAGATTGCTAGCTGCGGGGCTGCTGGATCAAAAAGTGAATTCATATATACAGTGATTGCCATAAGGTGGGACCATGATCTTTCTCCAAAGTTAGTATTAAGGGAGTTCAACATGGCGGAGGCTTTCTGGTGGGTCCTATGAGCCTCAGTCCTGTCACTGGACAATTCAAGTATTAACTCACCTGTGACCTGAAGTCCAAGACTTCTCACTTTACCTGCCCATTGAGGATGCAGGGAAATGAGAGAGGATCTACTGAGCTCCTTGTGGAATTTGGGTGTCCTGTTAGCATCTGGATCTTGCCAATGCTTTTTTATTCTCTCTCCACAAAAGCCCACTGTTCCCTCAGCTCTAGACAATGTCTTTCATAATTCATGATTATTGTAGACAAAAATAAAGCTTCAGTCCATGTGTCTGTAAGTCTGACTTTCTTGGAAAACCTCAGATGATCTTTTCCTATTGAGTAGGATCTCATAACTTGGGAAAACTCTAAGTCCCAAGCACATTTTGTACACAAGAGAAAGAAAAATGGCCCCTTTGTGAGGTGGCCTCAAGTTGAAACAGTGGCCAACTATAGGTTTGCCTTGGGCCAAGGTCCATCAGAGACAGTTTCCCAGTGCCACCCTGAAGTGGGCAGTTCTGCCCTGATTCTGGGAAGCTGCAGCCCTGTGGTCATAGAGAAAATGGATGAGGATCTGGTGCCGCAGGGAAACATCACATGTGCATGGGAAAGAAGTCTGCAGAGTCAGAACATCTCGTGCTATTCCTGGGTGGTATGTTCACAATGGATTTTATTTTCTTCTTTTCATTTATTGTCACTTTGTTGGTGCTTGAAAATGATCATGTCTCACTGGTATCATTGGAAAACAGCCATTTAAAAATATTAGCTAAAAGATTTCTTTGTCTCCTCGTGGCTCACATGTGCCAGGAGATTGTAAAAATAGAGCCATTCAGAAGCAGCAGTCTCTCTACCAGGCATGAGTTCAAATTGAATACTAAGTTGGTGGTGGTGCCACGTCCCCCTAAACAGGATGTATGTCAGCATACCCTGGCATCTGTGTCACCATCTGCCACAACACTTCTTTGTGCATTTACACATACCCAGAACTGTGGTAAGGTTGATCATGTTGCTGTTACTGTCCCCAAGATGGTGGCAGATGAATGCCAGTGACAAATGTTTTAAAAAAAATCACTGTTGCGCATAAAGGGAGACATGCCCTAGACAGGATGTAGGGATGAGGGCAAGCAACTCCTGGGACAGCTTCCCTGAGGGAGCCAGGAATGCCAGCCCTTTCCTGGACCAAGAAGACTTTCTTTATAAGGTAGAACAGAGGACCTTGGATAGGTGTTGGGTTCCAGGCACTGTGAACATGTGGTGGTCATATGATCTGCAGAAGTCATGGGAGAGGAGGGGCAGTGGGTTAGGCCAGACCCAGTGGTGAGCTTCCTGCCATTATGACTTCAGCCAGGAAAGGAGGAGGGGGAGATCAAGCTTTAACACAGGAACAAGCCATGATCAGATTTGCATCTTATTAAAAAACACTTTGGCAGCCGGGTAACAAGATGGATTGTGGGTCAGCGGTTGGGACTAGAGTCAGGGAGACCAATTCTGAGTCGTGAGAGATGACAAGGAGTGAGACAAGGAGAGGCCAAATTTCTCACACATGCCAGCAGCTCCGTGATGACAAAAGCCCTGCAGAGTGCCTGGCTCTCAGGAGATGAGTGTTTAGAACCTTTAAAAAAGCCAGGCCACCACTCACATGAGCCTTGACACCATGTTGTCTCCAAGTATGCATCAATGCAACATCTCAGAGTGGGTGATAGAAACTCACAACAGTCCTGTACCTTCTCTAGAAAATGCCAAGGGCACCATCTGGCTAAGCTGGGTAATAGAATTCAGACAACACCCAGCAAAATTCCAATGCACCTCAAAATTTAAGGAGTACCCGAATCCTTGTCTATCAAGTTAAAGAATTAAAATTATAGACCACCAGAGGATAAGGTATAGTGGAAGACTTTATTTAAAGGAAAATGGGGAGTTCCAGAGTTCTCCAGCCACCAGTGTGGGGAAAACACGTGGGAGGGGGTTTAACAAAATCTATGCTGTTTAGCTAAACAAGCAGGAAAAGAAAAGATCATGAGAAGGAAAGGTTCATGTGGAAGAGAAATCCAGCCCCTCACCACAGCCTACGTCCTTCTGCTAGAATATGTGAGGATATGTGAGTATTTCCTGCCCCTGGTGAGCAGAGAGATAGGTGGTTGGTTCATATCTGACCAATCAGTTTTAGCGCCTGGGTTTGAGCTCTAGCTAGACACCTCCCACTCAAGGGGAGGGAGTCTAAGGAGCTAGTCTGAAACTGTCACACATCTAGCAAAACTATTTTTAAAATCCTTTTTTTTTTCTTAGCATTGCCTGCCCCCAGGCTCCATCTCTCTGTCTCATATTCATGGCACCAACTCCTACATCTCCAGCCTCTCTCTCTACATCTCACTCCTCTCTCTCACTATTTACATGCTTTCTTCTTAGGATGTGATCATGTTTTACTTTTCACTTTCACCTTTTCTCTCAGGGCTGTTTTTAGACATTTATTTATTTTGGTTTTCTTTTTTTTTTTTAAATTCCTCTGAGAATTGTAATTCTTTTTTCCCTCATGTATTATTGTATTATTCTTGCCTATGTTAACTTCATAGAGGTCTAATCACCAAGTGTACACACAGACACATCCCTATAGAAGCAGAGATAGGGAATTGCATACGTTTATCACTTAATATCATTTACTTTGGTTTTATGTGAACAAATAAGCCAGCCTTTCTCCCTGATGTTGAGAATATTAATCCTTTGAATTTCGTGACATTGGGAATAGAAAGAGTTTCACGGATTGGTGTAATTACCTAAAACCTCTGTGCTGTTAGTAATATTTTCATTTTATAACTGAGAAAGCATAAAAGAGTGTAATTTGAAAGCTTCATTTTTTTCATTTTCTTTCATGTGTGGTATGTGGTGTGTGTGCCTGTGTGTTTTGAATGTATGTGAAGATGTGTGCACCTGTGCACATGTGCAGAGGCCAGAGGTGTATGTCCAGTGTCCTTTTATCTCACTCATCCACACTCGTCATGCTTTTCCTTGAGACAGTGTCTCTCACACTCACCTGCATTTTTTTTCGAGCCCCAGTGAATCTTAGGTCATTTCTCCCCACAGGTCTGGGATTACAGACATGCATGCTCATACATAGTTGTTTGCATGGGTGCAGGGGGTCAAACTTGGACAGTCTCAGGCTGTCCCAGACCCTCATGCTTAAGTGACAAGTGATCTTAATCCCTGAGCCATCTCCCCAGCCCAGGATGTTTTATTTTTTGCAGCCTTAGATATCACAATGGCTACAGAGATGATCATAAATAGAAGGGCAGACTTAGTCCCCTCTCTCAAGGATGAAACTAAGACCAATATGAAGACAGTTGTGAAGGAAGAGCTGCCGAGAGCACCCTGAGGAAGGAGATGTGCTGCCTCACACTGCTTCAGGATGGTGCTTCCATGTGTAGATTCCGATTGAGAAGGGAAGGATCGAAACAGGCTGTCTGGGGTGTGGCAGAGATTCCTTCTTGGAGCCGGAGTCAGTATCACCCCCAAAGCTGATTCTGACCTTGAACTTCCAGAATTTTTGGTTAGAAACAAGAATCCAAAGTCCAGCCAAGCCTACCTCCACCCCAAAGCATTTCCAGGGTCAGCTTTTTGTGTTTTCTACTCATCTGAGTCCAACCTATTTGTTTTCTTGGCTTTAAGTTCAGTTCTTCCTTAGTACTCAGGAAAAACCTGAGCTCCATGTATTGCTGTCTATTCTTAGAGACTTTGAATAATATTTTATAAATATACCCCTTCTCTCTAAAATACACAGTCACCCATAATATGTGCATGCGCAGAAACTCACTTGCCTCACACAGTTATCACTCAGAGGATCCTCAGGCTGGGATTCTCACCAGGAACCAGGCCATACCTTGCCTTGCTCCAGTCCATCTTTCTGTAACCCCTGACATGCTTGTGTCTTGGCACTGACCAGTAAGATAAACTTGAAGTGAGAATTCTAGCTATGCTGTTTCCTTTCTGGGTGGTCCTGGGCCATTCGTGTGTTCACAGGACCTCAGCTCAAAGGTCACCAAGAACAGTAGCTATCCCAGAGCTTGGTGTGAAGTAGGTGGTCCACAACTGCAGCTGGAAGTCACAGGGCATCTCTTGGAGGAGGTATGGAAAAAGGCAGGGAGAAAGAGGATGGAGGGTAGGACAGGAGGGAGCAGTGTTAGCAGCATTTCTCAGAAGGTAGGTGGTGATTTGTAGAGTTATTTGGAAGGTTCTAAAGAAATTGGAATCTACACTTGGAAGCACCATCCTTAACCAGTGCAGGGTGCCTGGCACTGGAACATGCCTTTTGGCTCCCATCCCTGCCCCTAACCAGCTCTCTAGCTTTTCTTGATTGGTTTGATCCAGGTGTCCCCCACAAACAAACGAATGTGTTCTGATAGATCTATCCTCAGCTTATGGAAGTTTGGGTTTTACAACCTTGATGAAGCTGTGTTGTTGGGGGTGGGCTTGTGGGGGTTATAAGCCAGCTTCCCCTTGCCAGAGTTTGGCACACCTTCCTGCCGCTGTTTGCAGTGCTGTGGCGGAGGTGATGTCCACCCCTCTGCTCATGCTTTCATTTTCCCTGCCAGGATGGAGTCTCCCCTCGAGTCCGCAAGCCAAATAAACCCATTCCTCCACAAGCCACTTTTGGTTGGGTTCTTTATGTGCAGCAGCTAGAAAGCTGACCGCAACATGGTGTTTAAAAGAATCATTTATCAGTTCTGTTCTGAATGAAAGAGAAAAACATCTGTTGTAAATGTGTGTGGGGGAAGTATAAAGAAAAAAGTCAGAATCTCACTATACAGAGACTACTGTCCTTAATACGCAGCACATTTCCTTCTAGTTGTTTATTTAGAGATGGGTGGAGGTCTTGCTGAAGTTTCCAAAGGTGTCCTCAAATTTGCTATTCCTCCTCTCTTCTGGCCTCCCTCGTAGCTGGTATTATAGGAATGTGTTATCCTGCCAGACATTTCCATCTTCTAATTCTAAATGCAAATATTGTATGATGAGTAGTTAATAGAGAGATTGATGCATGGCTAGGTCTATCCATAATCAGTTTAGAATCAACAGTAACTGACATTTTATATTAGCCACTGTTACACACCCATCTAGTAATACATATAATTTGCATAATGTCCCTATGCAGTAGGCACAGGGATTATAGGTTTTAAAAGCTGATGTGATTATGGTATGCCCAGAGTTATGCAGCAGAAAGCTAAACTTGGGCAGGGGCTCCTAAGCCTGACCTGTTGTACCTCCTTCCTTTCCTGGTCTGGTGTCAGTCCATGAGACGGTCTGTCCTTTCATGGGATCTTGTATTTTTCCATTCAGGATGTGTGGCCTTGGTCAAGCTAGCATGCAGCTGTCTTGTGTTGGAGAGACTAGGTGTTTGGAGGGAGGTCAGTGACCCTGTCTCATTAAGAGTGCTCAGCATTGCCCCAAGGGAGCAGTTCCAGTTTCTGAGGCCTGTCACTCAGCCCTGTGGTTCTGCCCACTTGAGGTCCATGTATCCTTGAAGGTGCACACAGACAACCAAGGTCATAGGACACAGGCATAATCCAGAATACTAGTGTGCCAATTTATACAGAGTCTGGTTTTGTTGTTAATAGCACAGTACCACAAGCTGGTTATTTTTTTTTTAGAAGGGTGTTTTTTTTTAAGCTCTCAGACCTGGTTGAAAGGCAAGGGGCCAGGCCTCCTTCTGGGAGAAATGGTCTTCTTGCTGGTAGGGTCCCAAGAAAGCACAGGGTTTCAAGTGGCAAGACACAGTGAGCAAACACCTGTGCTTTGGTCTCTCTCTCTCTTCTCTCTCTCTCTCTCATACATGTGTCTGTGTACATGTGTGCACAAGTGTGGAGGCCAGAGAACAGCTTTGGGTCGCATCTTCGGGAACCCTATACACCTTTTTGGAGACAGGGTCTGTCATTGACCTAGAGATCAACAGGTAGGCTAGACTGGCCCTGTCTCTGCTGCTTGTTCTCATAACTGGATTATGAGAATCAGATTATCATACTCCGCTTTTTTACATTGGTTCTGGGGATCAAACTCAGGTTCTTATGTGTCCAGGTAAGCATTTTCCCAACTGAGCTATCTTCCCATCCTTCTTTCCCTCTTCTTTTAAAAAACATTTTATTAATGTATTTGTAAGGGGAGCTAGAGATAGAGAGAAAGAGAAAGAGAGAGAGAGAATGAGAATATGGGTACATCGGGGCCTTCTGCTATGCAATTAAACTCCAAATGTATGCACCACTTTGGGTGTCTGTCTTTACGTGGGTATTGGGGAACTGAACCCCAGGCTGTCAGGCTCTGCAAGCAAGAGCCTTTAACCACTGAACCATCTCTCCAGTCCTTTCCCTCTTCTTATAAAGCCATCAGGACATAGGACTCCACTCTTATAACTTTATTCTAATTATCCCCAAAGACATGAGTTTTTGGAGGAGACAGATAGGTTCAAATCATAGCCCACAGAGAACCCCTGCATCCCTGGGTCCTCCTCCCATTGTCAGTTGGCCACTTTCCCTGCCCCCCCCATTGTGATTTGCTATGACCGAAGCTGCCTGGTTCCCACCCTGAATACTGAAGTGGACAGGCCTGGCCAGGATCCCAGGCCTCACACCTCGCTGATCATCTGTGAGTAGATTATTGAACCTTTCCTGTGCCTCCAGGTCCTATGCTGTGACATGGGAATGGCACTCTTACCTTTCTAGGGTTGTTGGAAGAGCAAGTAGATTAACACTGAATTATACACTTCATAAACATCCTAGAACATGGAATTTTCTGGAATTTAGTAAGTGCTTAATAAATATTACCTTTTTTTTTTTTTTTTTTTTGTTTTTTCGAGGTAGGGTCTCACTCTAGTCCAGGCTGACCCGTAATTCACTATATAGTCTCAGGGTGGCCTTGAACTCCCAGCGGCGATCCTCCTACCTCTGCCTCCCGAGTGCTGGGATTAAAGGCATGCGCCACCACACTTGGCTATATTATCTTTTGATATTGACCCAGCTTTATACCCAGCCAGCCTAACCTCCATTCACTGGAAGTCATATTTTCTTGTTTTCTGTCTCTTCCTGGAGACTATGACCTCCTTCTGGCAGGGACCCTGTCTTTCCTTTGCTGTAAGTCCCTGACACGTGCTCATTTTAGAGTGCAAATGATTGTATGATCAAATGAGCCCCTTCCACCTGGACCTGTGAGCTCTTCACAATATGTGGCAGGGCCTGAGCTTGTGTGAGATTACCAAGGGGGCACAAGACCCCACTCAGGCTGAGAGGTGGCAATAGGTCTAGGGACCTGGGGTTAGAGCAAATTTTGCCCCATGTAGGTGAGGCCTATGAGGGCTCCATGTGCCCTGGACAGTAATCTCTGGGAAAAAGTGGTTCTGAGCTCACTGTTGGAACATCAGAAGGCCTTCGGGGAGGGGACTGACATTCATGTCCAAGGGTGAAATTCCTTGGCCCCAGCACTCCCAGCACTCAGCACAGCATGTTTGCTCTGAATCTAAGTCTTTGCTGGAGTTTGTTTACCTCTGATCTCACACACACGCCCTGGTCCGCTGGCTTGGAGAGCTGCAGTTGCAGAAACAGTGACATCATTTAGGAGCCAAATCAAATGGCACAAACCAGAGTAGTAGTCACAACTCCACCCTACTGGAAGTGAGAGGTCTCTGCCTCAGCTTCCAGACAGAGCTGAAAGAGGGAGGCAGTGAGGAAGCCTCAGAGGAAAGCCAAGCCAAGACAAAATCTTCCTCATTATCCGCCACCTCGGACAACTGTTCCATCTTTCTGCAAGCTGCTATCCATCCCGATGCTGGCGTGATTGTAGCATGTGTGCTTTCTCTTTTTCTCATTGAGAGGGCTAAGGAAATAGTTCAGTTGATCGAGTGCTTGCCTCCTAGCATGAGAACTTCTAGTACCCATGTGAAATGCTGGGTGTGGTTTGTATCTATAATCCCAGCACTGGGGAGGCAAAGAGTCCCTGGGGCTCACTGCTTAGCCAACCTAGACTGATTGGTGAGCACAAGGCCAATAAGAGACCCTGTTGCAGAGAGAGAGAGAGAGAGAGAGAGAGAGAGAGAGAGAGAATATGACATTGAGGTTGTCTTCTGGCTTCCACATGATATATGTGCGTGTGTGTGTATCTATACACAAATGCACATGCATGCATAAAAATAGTATATAAGACATTTTTCCATTTTCCATGTTTCTATTCCACCTTCATACTTATATTTATAGTTTTATTCAGTTGTCCATATATAATGTTACATAGGTTTTATTTGTTTGTTTTTAAGGCAGGGTCTCACTTTATCACAGGTTGACCTGGAAATCACTCTATAGCCCAGGATGGCCTCAGCTCACAGTGACTCCCGCCTCAGCCTTCTGAGTGCTGGAATTAAAGGCAAGAGCCACCATGCCCAGCTTATATAGTTGTTTTGACATAGAATAAATTTGTAGAATAAAAACTTCTAGTGATGAGCTATCTAGATTAATTAATTAGAAATAATGTCTTGTCATACGGCACAGACTGGGCTTGGACTCAAGATTCTCCTGCCTTAGCCTCCCAAGTGCTGGGATTTCAGGTGTGTGCCAGAATGCCTGGCCTCTAGGTAATTAATATGTTGCCACACGATTTTCCATAGAAGGATAAATGGAGTTCTACTGTCACCGTCTACATATGTATGACAACATAACCTTTGCCCTCATCCCATCATAATTACGCACTCCTGTTCTATCATTCACCTGTGTTTAACACATTTAGCTATGAACATGTATATATATGGATATAAATATGTGTCAATCACCGAGGACACTGATCCTTTTTCAAAATAAAAGAGAGAGACAGAGAGACAGAGAAACAGAGAGAATGAGAGAATGAATATGGGAATGGCCTCTTGCACTGGAAATGAACTCCAAATGCATGAACTCTAGATGCATGCACCACTTTGTACATCTGACTTTATGTGAATACTGGGAAATTGAACCTGGGCCATCAGATTTTGCAAGCAAGCAACTTTAACTGCTGAGCCATCTCTCCAGCCCATGATCTGTTTTTCAAACATATGTTTCACTGTTCATTTTCTTCTTGGGAACATTTCCTTGTGATTGTTGAATATTTAGCTCCTGGGCTTTGAGACACATGTAGACACATCATATCACACACACACACACACACACACACACACACACACACACACACACTCCTGCTGATTAAATGGATACAATGTATCTTGTTGGTTTTCTTTTCTTTTTTTTTTTTTTGGCTATTTTCCAACTTTTCTTTTTTAAAATATTTATGTGTTTGTTAGAGAGAGAATGGGCATGCCAAGGGCCCCCTGACTCTGCAAATGAACTCCAGATACATGTGCCACTTTGTGCATCTGGCTTTACATGGATACTGGGGAATCAAACCTGGGCCATCAGGCTTTGCAAACAAGCACATTAGACCACTGAGCCATCTCTCCAGCCTAATTTTCTGACTTTCTGAAATACCAGAAACTTCCATTTAACATATTTAATATGTTAAGCATACCATAATATTTAAACTTTAAGACTTTGAGTTTTTTCTAGCATTCTTTTCTTGTTTTAATCTTAGAAATTTATTTGCACATGAGAATAATTGGAAATAGATATAATGACAAACTTTTCTGGGAATGGATGTTAAACCCTCTCACCTTCTTCCAGATCCTGGCACTTCTTGGTTTCTTGGTGAGCTAGGGGTTGAGGCTGTGTGTTCCCTCTACTTCACAAGTGGAGACTCAACCACAGGTAGAACTTTGTGTTTCTCTCCACTTCATGTGTAGAGACTGTCTGGTGCAGGCTGGGCAGAGGAGGAGTTTACCTACTTCTTTGTCTTCATCCCTATTACCTGCTTTTTGGGAAGACCACTGGTGGGGTCTCAGGCATTACCTGGCTAAGTAGACATTTGCTGTGTAATTACATGAATCTGATCCCCAGGCATGAGGCTAGGAAGGGTAGTCCTGTGGACCTGTCATGTTGCCCAAGAGGGCTTCTCTGTACTGTGTTCATGAGGCTTGTTTTCTTGGGAAGTGTGATGGTTTGAATGTAAAATATCCCCCATAAGCTCATGTGGTTTATGCCTCATACTTATTCCCAGCTGGTGGCACAGTTCGGGAAGTTTGTGGAGCCTTTGGTAGGGTGAACTTTGCTGGAAGAGCTGTGTCACTGGGGGCAGGCTTTGGGGTGTTACAGCCTAGCCTCCCTTGCCACACTGAGTTTGCTCTCCTTAATTCCTCCCCACTTAAGTGATGCCCAGCGCTCTGCTCCAGCCATGCTTTCCGTGCTGTAATGAAACTTCCCCTTGAAACTCTAAGTAAAAAATAAATCCTTTTCTTCCATAAACAGCTTCTGGTTGGGTGCTTTGTCCCAGCAATGAGAAGATAACTGTCACAGGAAGCTAAGGTACTTAGTGCTCACTATGAAACAAGCAGACAGAAGGGAACTGATTCCTAGTGCCCTAGCGGTCTTAAACTTGAGGATACAGTCACTTGCTACCATGGGACATGCCTTCTCTATTACTATGAACTTCGGTGTGAGACTTCAGACCATTCTACATGCATGACCTTATGTAGTTCTTCATAGCCATCTCGGGCAGTGTGTTCAATAGTTATGCCATTTTACAAATGAGGAGGGTAAGGCTTAAAGTCATGAATATTACAAATGAAGAAGTGGCAAAGTTGGGGCCCCATTCTGTAACAGGCAGGAAGAATAAACACGGCTTTTATCCTCATTATTCCTGAGTGGAGCCTGGGCATCAGAGAGGCTAGGTGAGCTGTCTGAGGTCTCCCAGCAAACATGTGGCAGAGCCTGGGCTTGGAAGCCAGATGCTCTCTTACTGACTAAAGAGCTTGTGCCACATGTCCTTCTGAGGTCCTATGGGTGCTTATCTACCCTGGATGAAAAACTGGCACTGGAGCTTGTCCACACCCACAGCCTGTTCTGGTCATTCCGGCCCTGCTGCTTGTGCATTTGCAGGCTCATAGGATCATTGTGCCAAAGTGCCAATGCTGAGGTGGGAAAAAAACGGGCGTCTTTATCCTGGCCCTACTGGCTGGCAGACTGTTCTGCTTATACAGGGCCCACCCAGTATTGGGCCAACCTGGCAGCGGGAGGCTGAGGAGATTTTTTTATTTGCTTATAAATTTTATTTATTTTATTCATATGATTTTTTAAAATATTTTATTCATTTTCAAGCAGAGAGAGAGTGAAAGAGAGAGAGCGAGAGCATCAGGGCCACCATCTTGTGGGTCTGGCTATGTGGGTTGAACCCGGGGCCTTAGGCACTAGAGGCAAGTGCCTTAACCAATGAGCAATCTCTCCAGCCCTCACATGCTTTCTAATGAGATATTGGTTAAGAAAAATATTCTAGAGCTGGGAAATGTGCCTCTGTGGTAGAGCACTGGCCTGGCAGGTAGACATACTTTGGGTTTGATCCTCAGCATTACAAAGTAAAACAAAACAAAAACCAACCAAACAAAGAAGCCCCCTCCAAACATCCTGTGTGTTCTTACAAAGCTGTGCCTCGCTCAGACACACTGAGGCTCACTGCTGAGTGCTGGTTAGGGCTAACAGCCAGTCATAATGTCCAGTGCTGATGGAAAGCTTCCTTTGTTGTGGAAACTGGGTTAAGTGTTCCAGTGGGTTTAGTATCTGGGGGCTTTGTCTACCCTCTTTTAAGAGTGAATCAGAGATGGTTGGTGACTCACTCAAGGATGGGAGCCTGGAATAGATGGAGACTCATTCAGACCCACATATAATCCAACTGTGTGGCCTATAGCCTTACCTACTCTGTCCACTGATCCCTCCCTTGCTTCCTGATTAAGGAGACAGAGGGTGCTGAAGTCTAGAACAATTGTAAATTTCTCAGGCTAGTGTGATCAAAGGTCTGCCTAGGAGTTTGGTCATATCTGTTTCTCTTTTTCTACTCAAAGCTGGTGCTCTGAGGAGGCTAAATCCATGTCTGGGTAGATTTAGTATCTCAGTACAGTGTGGGGGTTCTTGACAGTGTCTGATAGAGGAGAGAGTGAGAAGTGGAAGGTGAATGGATGATCAGAAGTGGGATGCTTCTAGAAATCACGTGACTTTAATGAGACCCATAGGCTTAAAGTGGACATGGACCCATTGGGTCAGCATGTTTGAGAGCCCTCACCTCTTGGGCTGTGGTGGCTAAACAGGTGCTTTAGCTCCAAGTCTTCAGTAGCTAGACACATCACCTCACTTACCACCTTCAGTGTCCCCACCTGCATTTGAGGCCACTATTAGTGAGTCCTTAGTGGGAGGACTGTGTGTATTGACACAAGCAGTGTGAAAGCAGTGTGAATGCCAACTTCTATGACTTCCTTGGATGTGAGACAATTTTCCTTACTAGAGTTGTTGTTTTTTAATTAAGTAATTTTGGTGACAGGCACCTCTGGGTTCTTTATTGCAATTCTCTCTCCTTTTGTAGGTGTTTGCAGTTTTCCACAGCACAACATTTTAAGAGCAATTCTAGAATCTGAGATGTTAATTTTGTTTAGAAACTAAACATAGAGGCCAGGAAGATGTTCAGCATTTAAAGGCACTTGCTTGCAATTCCTCAGTACCCACATAAAGCCAGATGCACAAAGTGGTACATGCATCTGGAGTTTGTTTGCAGTGGCAAGAGGCCTTGGAACACCCATTCTCTTTCTCTCTCTACCTCCCGCCCCCTCTCTCCTTCTCTAATAAATGACTATATTTAAAAGTAAGTTTTTAAACACTAAGTATAGACAGCTCATGGAGCAGAATGCAAAGTGCATGTTTCAGTTTTTAAATGAGGCACTCAAAGCAGCTCCTTAGAGCAACCACCTTGGGTGAAGGATGCTCATGGTCTCACTAGACCTTCAGATTTCTTATCTTAAAAATTGTGGGGGGCAGCTGGACAGATGATCCAATGGTTAAGGTGCTTCCCTGCAAAGCCTACTGACCTGGGTTTGATTCCCTAGTGCCCACATAAAGCCAAATGCACAATGTGGCCCATGCATCTGGAATTCGTTTGTAGTGGCAAGATACCCTGGTGTGCTTGCTCTCTCTCTCTCTCTCTCTCTCTCTCTCTCTCTCTCTTTCTCTTTCTGCTTGCAAATAATTAAAAATATTTTTTAAATAGTGGCAATAGTGATGCTTTCTTTCAGTCTTGGGATAGGATCTGAGCAAGAGGAGAGAGACAAGGGTGATTTGTGACTTGTTTTGTCTTCTCCTTGGATCATTTGTTCAGTCACTCAATCACATTACTCAAGACCCTGACAGATGTCAGATAGCATAGATATTGTGGATACAGCCTTGCTCAGGTTCCACTGTGGAGGCAGGATAAACCTGGGTGTTCTATGGAGAGCAGATTAGCTAATGGCAAATGCTTCCCCTGACATTTACTCCTCAGGTAACTACAACTATGGCAGAAGCCATCTTCCACTGGGTACTTGGTAGAGGGGGACAAGGAGGTTCAATGTCAGTGGGGACACAGGAGGCTAGAATCTGGCCTTATCTTTTTCCCCAACTGTGTGACTTTCAACAAGAGATTTAGCTTGTCTGAGAACTCGTTCTCACACCACTACTCATGCCCTGGATCATGCATGCTTTTCTTTCTTCCACAAATGTTTACTGAGCACATCCAGGTACAGGTAGAAATGGAGAAAGAGCAGTTCTCCTCAGCATGAAACCTTCAGTTCTTACCATCTGTGGTTCCTGAAGCCAAGATTCCCCTCCTGACCATGTGAGTATTTCTTTCAGCTTTTCTTCTCTGAACCTTGTCTCTTACTTTGCACTTTCTCCCTGGAGATTGTTTTATCTTACTAGTGGCCAGGAGCTCTGCAGAGCCAGGGTCTGGGGAGTCCCAAGAAGGCTGCTGAGAAAGTAACCATAGATCCCTCTGCTGTTTGAAATACTTGAGAAAAATATTTGGATAACCTCCATCACCTGAGCAGGCATTTCTAAAGTTTACATTGCAGGCCTGAGTGGTTGTGATATTTGGAGAAATAATTTCCTCCGGCCCTTGAATTTTTGCCCTGGAAGAGTCGTGGGCCAGTGCATGTTGTATATGTGAAGTGTTCAGAATGAATGTTAATAGAGAGGCTGACTCACATCAGATGGGGTGAAAACCAAGGAGAGGATATGTCCACTGGCCACTGGGACTTGCCTCTGAGACTGGGTTTTTAGAATGTCCTTGAGATCAGAGATCAAATGGTGATGCATTTCCAAGCCTTCCCTGTCAGTTTTATGTCTCCTTAGCACATCTCAGACGTGCTGCAAAGAAGTCACTTTTATAATATTCTGTTTATAGACAAAAATTCTAGTTTATCACAAAGCCCAAAGAAGTGTTTTTCTAGAAGCTTCCATGTAAAAGCTCAAATTTGAATTAGTACTGTTAATATAAATATTCTGTTTGTAGACAAAATTCTGGTTGTTTATCATAAAGCCCAAAGAAGCTTTTTTTTTAGAAGCTTTTATGTGAACGTTTAAATTTAAATTAGTACCAGGGCTCCTTAAACTTGTGACTTTTTGATAAAGATTTTTTAAGTGACCTGCCCTAATATCTTCTGTGTGTCATCAGCCAAGAAAATGTGCCTTGACCCATTTTGTAATTAAATGATTGAATTGGGCTTTTCTTTTTTGGTGTGTATAGGGGGTGCAGGTTATGAATGTAGAGGTCAGAGGATAATCTTGGGGTTTCGGTTCTCATCTTGCTACATAGTCATGAGTATTCCAGAACTAGTTACACCAGGCTGACCTCAAGCCTGCAGTGCCTCAATCCTCCTGCCTCAGCCTCCTTGGCGCTGGGATTACAAGTGTGAGCCACCACACCTGGCTTCATGTACTGATTCATGATACACAGGGGTTGGTATTGTGGTACAGTGTCTTTGGGGGAGACGACAGGCAGAGAGGGAGGATGTTGGCAGAGAAGTGTCTGTGTTGACAGGTGGAGGAGCCCAGAGATAATGGGAAAGGCTTGGAGCTGAGGGGCTTGTCAGTTCATGATTAACTCTGTGGCAAGCACTACAGAGGGTTCTGGAGGCTTCCACTGTGGGCATAGCTGCCCCTCTTGAGGATCTCACAGCGAGAGGGGGAGATGGAAAACCTGCAGTTGGAAAGGAGTTCTTGCCTCAGACTTATCATCTCAGTTCCGAAGCTTCTGGGCTCAGTGACCTTTGAGGACTTCAAATTTGTCATCTGTACAAAGGGGTTGATAATAATCCTGACCTCAGGGCAGAGGACATGGGAGTTGGGCACCGAGGACACAGGAGAGGCCTCTTGCCATCTTGGAGGTCCAGGTGGTATCATAGAGGCAGTGACATCAAAGCTGAGACTTACAGGAGATGTGAGGTTGCCTGGCATGACACACAGAAAGCGTGTTCCCACAGGAGGGAGGCATGGGATCTCCAGGGACCTGAGAGCTAGCTCATGAGGCTGGGGGTGTGAGGCAGACTGGGAGATGCTGACTTGGCTCTGGACTAAACCACTTTAACAGAACTCAGGTGTCCCTGAGGAAAGTGCAACTCTTGGGGTGGGGACTGGGGGCATTGTCTGAACCCTGAACACCCTCAGAGTAGAGAAGAGATGCGTGGTGTTTCTGTAGGGAGTGCAGGGAGATCGAAGAATCTGTGAAGGGAGATGGAGGGAAATTTCTGTCAAACAGCCTTCCACAGGTCTGGACACGGTCTGAATAACTGGGGGTGCAGAGTCACATGCTCCCCTGGAGTCAGTATATGTGTGGCAGCTGTGCCCCCCAAGCTGGGCCAAGGCCCTAAGTTTTTGCTTTGCCACTGACTCAGTCAGTCTGGCATAGAGCATTTGGGGGGGTCATGTAGCATGCCAGGCACCATGTTGAGTGCCACAGTGTGGGGTCCTGTGTGCTGACAGGTTTCCCTCCCAGTGAAGGAGGGAGGTCTGGAAAGATGGCATTTCCTGAAACAAATGAAGGAGCACGTCCAATGATTCTCCTGGAAGGGATGTCCCCAGGGTGGGGAAGATTTAGTATAGTCTATATTTTATATATATATATATTATATATATAATTTATAATATATATATATATTTTATATATATATATATTAGTATATATGTGATTGGAACTGGAGATGAGGCAGTGGAAATTGTTGAGGTTGAGCCAGGTAGGACCTGTCTATTATGTTTGCGTCACTGTGATCAAAATATCTAACAGAAACAATTTGAGGAGGGAAGATTTTCTTAGTTCCTGGTTTTAGAAGATTTCAGTCCATCTTGGTGGGGAAGGCACGGAGGAGCCGTGGGAGTGTGTGACAGGGGCTGTTCACCCCACGGTGGACCAGGAAGCAGAGAGGGAGGCAGGAAATGAACAGGAATAATATGCCCACCCCAACACAAGAGACCACTCCCAGTGATACACTTCTGTCAGCCCATCTTCCCAAAGATTCCATAGCCTCACAAAATAGTGTCACCGGATATGGAACCATCCTTCAAAACATGAACCTGTCCAGAACATCTCGGGTTTAAACCATAACCCCAAAGCAGAAGAGTGCTATGATCTCACCTTGACTAACAGGGGCCAGAGGAAGAAGGTGCAAACACCTTCTTGATGTTGAACTACATGGAGATGGACCTGACCTTGAACTCCTGACCTTGATCACCAGTCCTGCTGTTTCTGGCAAGTGTGTCAGCTTCTGCTTGCCTCTCTCTTCTTCTGTGGCAGGGGACACCAGAATAGGTCAGACCGGGAGGCCACCTGAGTAGTGGAGTGTGTGCACACCAAGGCACTTAATTTTGTGATGACAGTGGAGACAAGGCAGAGGACACATTGCATTTATGCTCCCCTGAGCATCACAACCGCTCTCTGCCCCCAGCACCTGCACGTCATCTCCCATCCTTCTCACGTGCCCTCATGTCACTGCAGCCGGGGTGCTGATGAGGGCAGATGGTGCCCAGGGCCTTTCCACAGCAGGAGGCAGATGTGAACTCCTGCAGGCTCTGACAGACTGCCAAGGCCAATGTCCTGACACTGGGGTCATGTCCTTAATGGGGAGGGAGAGGGTATTGGGAGGATGCCAAAGGGGACCCTGGCCAGCATGGGGAGTTGGGAGGTTCATGCCAGCAAGAAGTTGTTTTCCAGGTGGCTAGTGGTGCTGGGACGAGAGGGGGGTGATTCAGGTGTTGAGCACAGCTCTGTCTTTGAACTCCAAGCTGACAGGGATGAAGAAGTCAGGGGTGGGAAGATGGTGATGGAGTAGAGCAGATTGTGGGAGAGGACCAGAGGTGCTGCAGATTTACAAGTGGTGAGGGAATAGGGCACCTGGATGGTGACAGAGAGGATAGAGAGGAGCTTCAAAAGCCCAGTGGGTCACACTTGACTTGGGAGATGCTGGCCTTGGACCAACACTGACAGAAGAATGTTAGTGGATGCCCAGGTGTGTGGTGCTTGGACCCTGGAGGGTAGATCTGGCTCCTGGGAGAGAGGGCAGGAGAGGCAGAATGGGTTTAATTGAGTGTGAGGGTCCTGGAGATCCTCCTGAGGAGACGCCCTGGAGTCCTGGAGGACAATATAGCCTCGAGTAGGGAGGTAGCATCCTCAGCGATGGACAGAGGAGCCTCCTGAGTGCTGAGCTGCCTGAGTAGCCGACGTGGGAGGTTCACAGAGGCACGTGGGTGTGTTGAGCACCATGGGAGGCAGAAGACTGTATCTTGTAGGGATGCCTAGGTATGCATTGGTAGAGGAGGGAGACAAAGAAGGGACAAACATGGAGACCGAAGCAGCTTGTAACCACGTGAAGGAAGGGTGAGCAAGAAGGTTGAAGCAGGAGGATAGAACCCAAGGCCTGTTGAGCAGCAAGCTTTCTCTGGTAACCCACGTCCAGGCAAATGTCAGCTGGACAGTGGTAGTCAGTGGCCGGTGCAGGTGGTTCTCCCTGTCGGCTCACATTCTGGTAAAAGTGTTCTCAGCCCAGCTGGCTTCCTTCAGTAGGTGGTGTGAACAGAGCCAGAAGGTAGCTGTGAGTGGGTAAGGAGCCAGAGCCAGCCTTTCCTCTGTCCATCCTCAGCCTGCTGGACCAGGTTGTTGCTCAGACAACCATCTAACTCCATCTGACTCCTGTCTACATGGGTGTGCCCATGCTCCTGGTCTCCTTCCTCACTGGGGACCCATCTTTTGGACCTGCCTTTGAGATGGTGGGGCATTGTCTTAATAAGCTCAGATTTGGTTGGGAGCAGGTGCTCTAATATACCCACATCACCACTGCCCTGCACAGCTGGCGATGGCCCCCATGAACTGATGCCTACGACTTTAGTAGCTCATATTTTTTGATGTGCTCGACATATGCCTCTGCTAGGTACATTTGGGGCGATGCTCCCCAGCCCAGGAAATGACAGATAGATGGCTCTTACTACCCTAGTGGGGATCACAGCCTGCCATTCACTTGCTGTGTGTGACAGTGACATTTAAACCTGCCACATCCTCAGTTTCCTTATCTGCAAAATGTGACAGTTGAAAGGATATATGAACTTCATTTAGAATAGTGCCCCAGACCTGGTAAAGACCCAGTTATCTATGGTCGTGAGACTTTTTTTTTTTAACCATTGTCTTTGCCAAGATAGGGTGGGGTACTATGGACCCAGGCCTTAACAGGTGCCCAAGGCATGTGTGTGTGCCAGAGCCAAGGACAGAGAACGGGAATCATCCACTGTGGAAGCCTTATTAACTAATGTCTTTATTCTCAGGCTTCTAAGGGGGTGGAGGTGGGGACAGATCCCATCCATGGAAGGTGCAACTCGGCCTCAGTGACAAGCACCTTCCTGGGTCAGGAGTTGTCATGGAATCCTGAGGGCAGCCTGGATGGGGATGCCCGCGTCTGGCTCCGGGTTGGATCCCCAGAGCTCGTCTTGGGCCGCACCTCTGGGACTAGGGAATGGAGCGGATGTCCTCCGGAGAGGACGCTGCGTGTGCGGTGTCAGCAGCCGCAAAGCGGGACCTGCGGGGCTTGAAAGCAGTCCCGCGCCGCCAGCGGAGCCGTGCGCTCGCTCGGAGCGCGCCTGCGTCGGGCTGGCCGCAGAGCCCCCGGCGGTCACCATCCCCCTTGGGCGGCGCCGGGGACGGGCGGGGACCGGGCCTCGGGGCGCTGCGGACCCGCCGACCGACCGACCGACCTGCGCTGAGCTCCCGGGCGGAGCCGGTGCTCGCGGGGCTCTGCGGGCCGGGCGGGGGCGGGGCGCGGGGCGGGGCTGGGCGGGGCGCGGGGCGGAGCCCGGGCTGCGGCGGACGCGGCCGAGCGGAGCTCCCGCTGCCCGGGGTTCACACCCGGCCCGAGCGCCGCCGCAGACGCGGACCGTGGATCCTCTCGCGGGCTGGGGCTGCGACCATGGCGGACAAGGAGGCGGGCGGCGGCGACGCGGGGGCCCGAGGTGAGCCCGCGCGGGGGCGGAGGCTGCAGGGCGGGACGAGCGGCGCCGGGTCCCCGGTCGGTCCCGCAGCGCAGCGGAGCGGGGGAGTGGGCGCTCTGGGCCCATTCTACCCTCGAGATCCCGCCGGGGTCGGCGCCTCGTCGGGACCGGGGAGGGAAGGGGGGGCGCATGCCGGTTACGTGCTCCGTTTCGGCCAGGGCGCAGCCGCTGCGACGGGGACTGCAGCCCCGCTGGGACACCCTGGCAGTTCGGGTGGGGAGGCTCCTGGAACAGGGCCGGGTACCAATCCGGCTCCATCCTCACGTGCGGTGCTGGGTGCCCGCATCCCCAGAGGCTCATTTCTGTGACTCAGCGAGGCGGGGGTGGGGTGGGGGCTAGGGGAAATTAGAGATTTAGATCTGTCCCCTCACCCCACCCCATCCTAGCCAGAGGAGCCAAGCACCACTAGTGGGGACTGCAGCTTTGGGCCAAGGAGTATCCCACCTTTCTCTCCTCCCCTTCCCAAGGATTCCCTGGGCTTGGAAGGAAGGAGGGGGGCTCAGCTGCCCTCTGCTTTCTGGAAGTGGAGGGTGGTGGAGGGAGAGGGTGTCCCGAGTGGAGGGCCCGAGGATTGCCACTGACATTTTGCAAATGTATCAGGGCCATGCTCTTGGAGAAGCATGATTAGGGATGATGGAGGGAAGGAGGGAGAGCAGGAGAGAACCAGGGAAGAGGGCTGGAGGAAAAGGAAGAGCTGTTTGCTCTTGGAGCCCAGAGCTATAAATCAAGGCTTCTTGGCGCAGGGGGAAGGGCTGGCCATGATTTCAGTCTTCCTGTGCATCCCAAGTGAAGAAAGTTGGGCTCAGGAGGTGCTTCGTCCCTGACCTACAGGGCATTGGTGGAACAGTTAGTTCCCTGAGCAGAGCACCCCCTAGGAACCTTGGGAAGGGGTGGGGGGCAAGCTAGCTGCTTTGAGAGAAAGAAATTAACATGCCCAAACATAAGGGAAATCAGCCAGAAAAAAATTACACTGGACTCTGTAGGGACCCTAAAACCTGGAAACTGAGGTCAGCAGTAGGGTAGCTGCCATGAGGGTCCCTGTTCTTGGGTGCAGCCCCTCCTTGCTGTGCTTGGAGCCGCCCCTGCCCCTTCCCCAGCCCATTGTTGCTGCGGATCTGGGTGGTGTCTCCCCAGCCCTGCAGGCACTGCAGAGGCTGGTGATTGCAAGGTGGGGGCTGGGGGATCCTGCCAAGACTCACTCCAGGGAGGGGCAACACTGCACCCAGGCAATGCCTAAGCCTGCACCCTAATGTGTCCCTCTGTCTTTGACTTTCCCCAGTCCACAGCCAGGGGACCTTGTTCTGGCTGGCAGCTTGTCTTTGTCTTAACATCACTCAGCAACTGGATTGATTTATGTTTTTTTCCCACCTTTTTTCTTTAAATTGGTAAAAACTGTTTAGATGATCTCAAGAGGCATCACAGTGGCTTAAAGCTTGAGAGTTTGTCAGTTTCTTGCCTGTCACACTGTGATAGTGAATTGTATCAGATGCAAGGTTGGGTATCGGAATTGTCACACACACACACACACACACACACAAGGAATGTATGCACGTAGGCACACACATGCACACAACTGAAAGAACTATACTCAGGATGAAGAAACACATGCTAAATGTTCTGGGCCACCTGCTCACCTGGGCTTATTCTAGAGTGTGTTTTTTCTTCCAGTAAGTTCAAGGCTAGCCAGCAAGAGCCCCTGAACTCATCATGCTCCTCTAGGCTGTCAGCCCATTGTCTGCAGAATGGAGGACGTTAGTAGTATCTCATAAGGACAGAGTCCTGTGTATTTCTAAGATTTCACCATTGCATGTTCTGTGCTGGGCAGTGAATATTCATTAAATCTCAAAAGAAACTTGTAACTAGTATTCCTTTTCCTGATAAGAAATTAAACATGGATGAAATGACCTGTTCAAGGTCACAGATCTAGGAAGTTTTGATTGGGACCCAGGGCCATCTGATTCTTCCTCTCCAGCTGGTATGAATGACAGCAGTGGTCACCTTTCTTTCAAGCGTGTGTGTGTGTGTGGGGGGGGGGTTTCAGAAAGCTTGTGCTTCAGGGGATCACTTTATTGATGCTCTTGATACAAATGAATGAATGTGACAGGTATCAAACAGTGTTGGGCACTTGTGCATGGTGGATCTCGGGATGTTAGGAAGGCCCACAAAAATTGGGGGTGGAGAGTGGGTGGTGGTACAAATGAAGTATAATGGAAGGATGTTGGTGAATCTGGGTGGTAAGTGGGTGGTGGATTTCTTAAAACTCAGTTATATCTGTTTGCAGATTTCCCTAGAATGGTTAATTTACAAGATCCGAAGGGTCACCTTTGGCCTTAGGAGTGTTAGACAGCCAAGGCTGAGACGGCCTTCAACCCTGCCCTTCAACCCATGACCTGAGCCTCTGGAGTCCTAGAAGGACACACACTTGGGGAGAGTGGCACAGAGTGGCTTCAATGAGAGCAGGTAATTTGCTGATTGAGTCAGGACAGGCATGGGCAGTGGAAACTGAGGCATTTTCTCTGGGAGTGGGTAGAGGAGAGGAGCTGCTGTAGGCAGTCTTGCCAGGATTGGGCTGCCTCTGGAAGCATTGCACTGGGCTTTGGGGATTTGATTCTTATCATCCTGGTGTTTACTTCCAATAAAAGTAAAAGTTTCATTTTTAAAAATAATTTATTTTTATAAATATTTTAAAAAATAGTTTATTTACTAGAGAGAGAGGGAGAGAGAGAATGAGAATGAGAACGATAATGAGCACACCAGGGCCTCTAGCCATTGCAAAGGAACTTCATATGCATGCACCACCTTGTGAATCTGACCTTACGTGGCTGCTAGGGAATCAAACCTGGGTTCTTAGGCTTTGCAGGCAAGCACCTTAGCCACGGAGCCATCTCTCTAGCCCCATAAATATTTTTATTTGCAAGGTGAAGAGGGAGAGGAGAGGATAGAAAGAGAAGAGAAAGAGAAAGAATATGGATACCCCATGGTCCCTTGCATTGCAAACATACTGCAGATACTTGCACCACTTTGTGCATCTGACTTTAGGTGAGTGCTGGGGAATCAAACCCAAGTCAGCAGGCTTTGTAAGCAAGCGCCTTTTAACCACTGAGGCATCTCTTCAATCCCCAAAGTAAACATGTTAAAAACTGACATTTATCAGGGACTTAATGAGAACCTTGTTATCTCTTTTAGTCCTTACCACACGTGTTGAATGAATGGTAGAGTTTTCACCATTCTACCAGATGTGATGCTGCACTGTGGGAAAGAGATTGGATGAGATGTAAGACCCGGGCCATTGGACTTGGGTCCCAGGGAGTGCACGCTCTCAGTCCTCAGGACATTGTGTTGAGTGTCTGAGTGAGCATGGGACGGACTAATAGCGAGGCCCTCTAGACACCAGACTACAGATGGTGGTGAAGGGTGTGAGACATAGTATCCAAAAGAACCAAGAAAAGGTCAAGGGGATGCTCCTTGGCATCATAGCTTAGAGTTCTGACTGAGATCCGCCTCTCTGTCAGCATCTGCCTATACAACCATGTCCCCTGTGTGGTGCTGTCTGTACACCCTTTCCTCTCAGTGCCCTGTGGTTTGCAAAGCCCTGTACTCCCCAGAAACTCTTGACACATGCAGTTCTCCCTTATGGGACGTCTCCCTTTGCCTAGCAGACTCCTACTTCTCCCCTGAAAACCCACTTCTCAGGGAGTCTGCTTGGATTCATGCATGTGGTGAAATCCACCTGTGTAATCATAAAGCCTTTGGTATTTAACTGTTGGTGGTTTCAACTAGTGTATATTGAATGCCTACAGTGTGCCTGCTTTATAATCCTGTATCCTATTTGACCTCCAAGGTTGGCATTCTTATTACGTCATTTTGCCAAATGAGACAGTTGAGGACTCCGTGAAATTTAATAACTTGTCCAGGACAAGAGATGCTGGAGTCAAGCTCTGAATCAGTCATGGAGCCCAGCATCTTGGGCTCTGTCTCTCAGTGCCTTTTCTCCCAACAAGGATAAAGACTGTGTCTTTCGTTTTCATTAATTCTTAGTAAGGGCACATGTTAGGTGCTCAGTAAATGCCTTCCAGGGTGTTGAGCGACCCCATAGGCAAGATGTGAGAGACCACAGCAGTGGAGGGAGCATCCACATCTGGCTCAGTCCATGGTGGCACATCTGGAAAAAGATGCTCAGAAAGTGGGCCAAGCTGGAGAGGGGAGGTAGGTGGGGCTCTGGGCATCTCTGAAGAGATGTGGCTTTGATTCCAACAAGGCTTTGAGTAGGGATTCAATCTTGTGGGGGCGAAGTGCTCTCTCGTCATATAAATAGCCTCTTTGGTAAGGGAGAAAGCTTCTTTATTACTGCTGTGCATAATTAGACAGCAGGGAGGAATCAGGGCTTTTAATGAATGAGCAGCATGTAATGGAGAATGCCTGCCCCTGATGGGCATGCTGGGCCTGGGCACTCCCTGGAGAGGGCGGGTGAGCAGAGGAGACCCCTAGGGAAGAGGAGCAATGCTCAGCAGCTCTGAAGATCCTTGCTGCATTCCTGAGGATGCATGTGGATTGCCGTCACAATCATGGGGGATCCAGAGTGGTTCGGAGTACCAAGACTCCAGGTAGACTTTCTTTCCCAAGTTTGACAGGAGCACGTAATGCTTGCTCAGGTCTGTTGGGGGAACAGGTTGAAATTAAGGGGTGGACAAGAAATGGCTCTGCAGGCTCTTCCCTCTGCCTTCTGTGTTATGGTGGTAGGTCATGCTGGTCTGCCTTCCGAGGAGGACAGATTCTGCTCTGACACAGGGCTCTGTGGGATCATCTCCAGCACTGATTCCTTTGGATCAGTGGCAATGTTCTCTTTGAAGCTAGCCCTTTGCAAGCAGCATGTGTGAACCTCCTGCTCCTTTCTCATCCCTGCCCAGTCCACAGTGGGGATGTGGGGATGGAGACTGAGGGTTGCTCTGTGACCACTGCATGCTCCTCGGCTGGATGTTGCCCAAGTGGGTCTCCTGCTGGAGTCACCTGGAGATGATGCCCACATTCTCTGCAGACCTGTAAAAGCCTCTTCCAGGGGACTTTTGTCACCTTTGTTAACCAGTGAGTCTCACACATCTGGTGTCAGACTTGGGACCTATGTTAGGTGTTTTCATTGCTGTGACAAATATCCGAGGGAAAAAAATAACTGACAGGGAGGAATTATTTATTATGGCTCATGGTTTCAGAGGTTTCACTCCATGGTCTTTGGCTCCATTGCTTCCTGGCAGAACCTCGTATCAGGGAACATGAGGCAGAGATAAGCCACTCATTAAATGTCATCCAGCAGGGAAGCAGAGACAGAAAGGCAGAAAGCAAGTGACAAGGGCAAGGCACACACCCTCTGAAGACATGCCTCCAGTGACCTGCTTTCTCTAATGAGGCTTCACTTCCCAAAGTTCCACTACTGTCCCATAGTCTACTCAGATTACCAACCTAATAAAAGATGAATTCATTGCTTAGGTCAGAGCCCTGTGATCCAATTTCTTGCCAAAACCCCCATCAGCTGGTAACTGAGTCCCCTCCTATAGGAGATCATGTGGGGGACATTTCATATTCAAATCACAAGAGACCTTAGCACCTGAGGTGAGGACAGGGAGCAACAGCCTGGTCACTCCTAGCCATGAGGTATCCAAGTTGGCATATTCTTTTTTTTTTTTTTTTTTTTTTTTTGGTTTTTCGAGGTAGGGTCTCACTCTAGTCCAGGCTGACCTGAATTTCACTGTGTAGTCTCAGGATGGCCTACCTCTGCCTACTGAGTGCTGGGATTAAAGGCGTATGCCACCATGCCTGGCTGTTTTTTTTTTTTTAAGTAGGGTCTCACTCCTGAACTGGAATTCACTATGTAGTCTCAGGGTGGCCTCAAACTCAGTGATCCTCCTACCTCTGCCTCCCAAGTGCTGGGATTAAAGACTACACCCAGCTGGCATATTCTTAAGTAACAGTTCTATGCCAGCTGCTTCCCTTTATCTTTTTGGGGGGATCTCACTATGTTGCCCACAATGACCTTGAACTCCTGGGCTCATGCCATCCTCTTGCTTCAGCCTCTGAGCAATACAGGTTACAGGCATGCACCATTGTGCCTGGCCCTTGTGTTATCATATCTCATCTTCACCAGCCCCTCAAGGTAGGTGACTCTCCCTTGGGAGGATCCAGAGGCTCAGAGGCGTTAAATACATTCCCCAGGGTGACACAGCTCTTAGGGGTAATATGAGGACAGAACACAGGCAAGTCACATCTTCAGAGAACTGCTTCCCAAACTTCAGCCATCTGAGGGTCATCTTCCCCCAACAATGATTTATTGCTTCTTTTTACAGCTGATATGCAATTGTAAAAAGCATTTATGGTAGAAAGGCTATATCGATTCTACACATGGAACATCTGTGTCCCTCGCCATAGAGTGCCTGCAGCATAAAACATGTACCTAAACTAGGTTATTGTTGCTTGCAGAAGGCTTTATGTCAAGGCTGTGCACGGGTACAAAGGGGCCCCGGAGAGTTCTAGAGGGAGTAGAGAACAGCAGCCGATGGAGACATTCTCTTTGGTGAAAGCAGGCTTGAAAGGGCCTTGCACAGGAAGGAGAGAGCTTTTGGATCATGGGGAGCTGGTGGTTATAATTCCATTTCCAACCTACTTTGGTGAAACATCCAGGAAATGAGGCCGGGCATCACTATTGAATCTTAAAATCAGGTGGGACCAGTGTGAGGTCTGGCTGTCTGGCTCATACTCTGCCAGCCAAAGATGGAAGATGAGGCCTGTACCGTTGGCCTGGCTTGAGGTTGGGGTGCTCTGGGGAGACTCTTTAGAGAAGAATGTTTCAATAGGATTTTCTGGGACAGGGAACTTGGATTTCTGTCTTAGCTTCATCACTGACTAAATTTCAGATTCTGGGTAAGTTATCTACCCACCCCCTTATCCCAACCCCAGCTCCCTCATCTGTAAAGTGAAAGTGTTCCCACTATACACCTTAGATTGGATTTTTCACATTCCCTTAATCCTTGTTGAGTGCTGAGTGTACTTCCTGGTGTATGGAATGCGTTTGGTATTTTCTGCCATTCGTTTTATTATCCTGAATCCTGTGGCATCAAGTGGGGCAGTTAGCAGGTGCATTTTGTCTAGTGACAGGAGGGTTGGCCTGAGATCCTACAGCTAGGCAAATCCAGACAAGAGCTACAGGGCCCAGAACATGGGAGGAAAGCTGGTGTCTCTGGCTGCTGGCCTCATTTGGCCCTTTGCCATGGCTCTGAGCTCTTCCCTGGTTATTCTGAATGAGACAGCCAGTGAGGTTCAAGGTCTTTGCATCCCTGGACTCTATCCAGGACTGCCTGGCCTCTAACTTCAGTTGGATCTTGCCTCAACCCTTGGCCAGACTCCACCCACAATGCTGATCATCAGACCTGGACTTTCACAGGGTCACCACAGCTTTGTGACACATTAGCTGAGATGTCCCATGGGACTGCAGCTGCTTCCCAGCCACCCATTCTGGGAAAACCTGGGCCACAGCGGTTAGGCCCTGGGTTAAGTGCTTTTATCTTTACCATGTCCATGTCTCCTGCCTTACTAGGGTAGTTCTGATGAACCACTCCTATCCCAGGGCAGGGATTAGTACTGACTCCTTCCACTTTCTAAGTACCCTGGTTTGCAAGATGAATCATCTTGGCCTCTTGGCCATCTGAGCTTGGGCTAGGACAAGGCAGACAGGAGGGCTGGCTCCGACCCACACTTGTGGGCTTGGATGTGCTTGACCTCTGCATTTACCATCGCCTCTTTGTTCTGCTATAAACAAGAATGATTAGTGATCCTGTTCCATTGGGGTGCTTGGGGATTTGAGAGGATATTTGTACAGGGTTTGGCATGAACCTGCGCTAAAGAAGACATGACGTGACAGCGACTATATTATTGGTATTGTTGAAGTGACAGAGAGGTGTGATGGTCAGATGCGGAATCTAGGACAAAGGTGTCTGGATTCAAACCCATGTATGCTAAGTCATCTCCTTGCGCTGTGACCCTGGTAAGTTACTTAACCTCTTAAAGGGGTGATTTTGTCATCTGTCAAATGTGGATTATGTTACTGTCTTCTTCACAGGGTTTTGTGAAGTTGAGTGTGTTCAAGGAAAGGATTTAGAACAAGGTCATTTAGTAGACACTAATCTCACATTGACATATTATTGGCTACTGTGATTATTATGAATAAATGCTCCAAGCTACATTCTTGTAGGCAAGAGCAAGCTAAGGTTTTAGTTTCCTTTTGTTATAAAAAATGACTGCAAATGCAGTAGCCTAAACCATCTGAACTTAGAAATAAGCCCCAGGATTCATCTGACTAGACTAAAGCCCAGGTGTTGGGCATATTACCTATCACACTCATGGAGATCAACCATGCTCTTAGCCTCACAGTCCCTCATCTAGCTAGAAACACACATTGTTCCTTCCTCTGCCTCCACGGTGATATCTCCTCTCTGCTTCTGCCCTCCCTTTTATAAGAATTCTGACATTAGGACCTCTTCTAAGGTCACCCAGAAACACCTTGTCATCTCAAGATCCTGGATTTAATTACCGTGCAAAAATCCCCTTGGTCATAGAAAGTCCATGAATTAGGACATTCCACATTGTAGGTGGCTGGGGCCATTATTGAGCATACTGTATCCAGAAAGCTCAAGACAGTTCCAATATTTATGGGTTAACATAATATTTTTGATTTCTTCATGATTTGGTGGGCAGGTCTTTTTTGGGCAGTTCGTGACTATATTGCACTTGGGACCATGTGAGAGGCCCTCAGTCACATTGTGAGGGTAGTGCTGGCCACGGGCTTCATCTGTGCAGTGTGAGAAGGCTTCAATCATGGTATGGGCGTAGTGCTAGCTAGGAGCTGGACTCTTCTTTTCCAGGAGGCCAGCTTGGGCTCCCCAGGTGGTAGTGTTGGACCAGTGAGAAGACAAGAGGAGAACTTCCAGGGAAGTCATGTAAAGTCACTTCTGCAGATGCAAGGGGTAGGAGGTGTGTGTGCAGGGAGGGGAGAGGGGTAGATTACTTCTTAATAGGAAATGCTATAAAGAATTCCTGATTACTTTTAATTTAGCAGAGATGACCACACTAATATGTTAGAACTCTCAACCTTAATAATTATATATACACATTTATGTATATGTGCGTGTATGTCTAGCTTGTACAGATACGTAGTGTGCATGCATGTTTGTGCACTTGCTTGTGCAGATGTACATGAATGTGGAAGCCAGATGTTTATTTGACTGTGTTCCTTGACTGTGTTCACCTGGACCCAGAACTTGTCCATTCAGATAGTCCAACTAGCCAGCTTACCTCAGAGATCCCCTATCTCCACCTTTCAAGCACTGGGGTCATAGGTGACTCCGAGACCCTCCATCTGCAAGGGGCAGCTCGAACTACTGAGACCAGACTGCACTTAACTGTGTCAGGATTCAGTTAGAGTAGTGATTGTTTTGGAGAAGGTTCTGGTATGAGAAGATTCCTTGGGTGTGGAATAATGTGTCAACTCTACTTCCCCCATGAATCCTGTGATTTTTTTTAGTGTATGATTTTCCAGAATATGAATATTTTTCAGGAAATGATATCATATGACAGCAGAAGTGCTTGTACTCCACATTTGACATGGGGTGAGTGTTAGCTAAACACATTTGCTCTGATGGGGTGAGCCTCAAAGCTCAGCCGATAGAAAAAGCCACTGGTGTGTGCGCTGCTTCACTTCCTGGATGTCTGCAGACAAGATGTGCTGGGTCATTCTGCCTGCTGTGTTCTGCTGTTCATGTCAGGAAACAGGCTTTAGGCGGGTAGTAAGTTCTGTAGACCCTCCCAGGTACCCTAAGACCTCCCAGGGAAACCGATTGTGCCAGTGCCCCTTGCCTCCTACACACTGGCATCAAAATGATCCTCTTTGCTTCTTAGCTCTTTTAGATCAGTCTCTGGGATCCTGCTGGTTTCTCTGTGATGAGACTTCTGGTTCCCTTTGGGACACAGAAGATATGGGCATTTGGGCTCCAGCCTGCTGACCTCTGCACCTCCTACTGGCCTCTCTTTGTGTCCTTGCTTTGAAGGCTAAATTCCTCTGGCCACTTCCTTCCTTTCTTTTCCTTTTCTCATTGTTTGTGAAGGGCCATCTCTGCTAGTTGGGATGGAAAATGTCACAAATGGCAGAAATTCTGGTCCCAAAACAGAGGTGGATGTTACTGTCAGAAAACAGCTCATGATGGGAGCCAGTAAGACCTGGATTGTCAGACTTCAGGGTTTGGTCCACCCTCCCATTTTCCAGATGGGCAAACTGAGCTGAAGGTGTTAACAGACTGCCCGGAACACTTACAAAGCCAATATAAGAACCCAGCCTGCTGACCCATCTAGAGACCTTCCACTGAACCCAGATGTGACCTCAGAATCTTTTGTAAAACTGCCATCCGGCAGCCAGAGATGGTGGACAGATCTAACCTTTATTACCACTAATAAATTAATGACTCATCCCTCTCTGAAGAAGATACATTTCAAAAGAGTGTTTGAAGAAGTAAAACTTAACTCAGAGAAATGAGATGTGAAATCAGATTGCTGTGACTAAAAAACCCCTGAATGGTGGAGCCCGCAGATGTTGTACAGCCTCCACTTGACAGTGTTGATGGCCTGTCTTTCTGGGCAAGGTTCTTGACAGTGTCTCTTCTAAAGGGCTATTCATCAGTTTCATAAATGCACTAAAGTATAGGCAACTAACTTTCTCTAGCAGAGGCAGCCAGAAATGCTGACATTAAGGTGACAATCCTGGGGTGGCACCCAGGGGCTGGGTTTGGGTGGAGACAGTGTTAGGAGCTTGGCAGTTCTGTTTTCTCTGCCTCTCAGCCAGCCTTCCTGCCTGCCTGCCCACTGTCTTTACTCCTCATCTGCAGGTCTAGTTTAGCCATCAAGGTGCCCATGTTGAAGTGACAAGGTCTGGTTACACAAAGGACTGCCATCTCTCTTTCCATTTATCTTTCTCTCCCCACTCCTGATTCCAAGTGGAGGCCCTACTGAATATTCAGGGATGATTAAGTACCTGTTCCTGGAGCAGTCATCCTTGGCCTCAGGACAGGGTCACCTTGCTTTGAATGAGAAGTTAAGGGAGCATCTTCCTTTGTTCAAAGAGTGATCACCTCCGATTGGTAGGTATAGTTCTGGTAGCCAAGGAATCCATGTGCAGTTTGTAGCATCTAGGTGAGCGCTACACATACATAGAGACTGAATGAATGTACAGCCTGTTGGAAATTTTGCCCTTTTATTTGTCTTGTCTTCTGAATGTCTCATGATGCATAGAGTAAATGTCACTGGGTCCTTCCAGTGAGAATAAGGTACAGACCATGCCATAGTCCCGAGATGCATGCTGGGTTATGATCTGTGCACATAGCACTGGTCAGCTGGCCTCATTTGACAGGACCATAGTCATAAGGTCAAGCTGAGGTCTCCCAGGCCAGAAGGGACACGTCACTCATCTAGGGATGCCAAATAACATCCTCTGTTGTATTTACCTCAGCACCAGCCCTGTGTAAACTTAAGGACCCATTGGATGGAACCTCCATGGGGGATCCGAGTGACCATCTGTGGGAGGCCTGTTGAGGATGCATCCTTGGCTGGGTCCACAAAGGCCCACACGGCAGGACACTGGAGCAGACCCTGGGAACAAGGCTGTACTGAGGAGTTGAGCCACACCCAGGTGCATACTCAGCCCCAGGTCCAGGGCTTTTCCCTCAGAAAACAAAGGGGGAGCTCAGGCATTGGAAAGGGTCATGTCTACCTTGAGTGGGGAAGCCAGGTGGACCCAGCCTCTCATGGCAGGTCCTCACACTGTATAGATGCCCTTGAAGGGCTTGATCCATGTCCTTCCTGTCTCAGATAAGCCTTGGAAAAATGTGTTGAAAATGGTAGAATAGTTTATCCCTAGGGGCTGACCTCTGGTGGTCTTGTTCGGGACAAGTGGAGGTGGGTGAGCAGGATTGAGGAGAGGGCCCGGAAAAGGGAGTGGAGTGGGAGGGACCCAAACTTCATGAACAGTAATTCAGAGTGGACTTTGGAATATTTCAAATCCTAGTGGCTCCTCTTAACTGCATGGCTTCAGACAAGTTAATTAGCTTCACTGGATATAAAAGTATCAGGCATACTGTGCAGCAGCTTGTGTACAGTGGGCACTTGATGGATGAAGTAGGCTTAGTGACATTAGGAAATCCTGGTGCGCATGCTTGTTGGACATCTGATTGTGACCTTAACAAGTTACTCTGCTTCTCTGAGCCCCATGACCTCATTCAAAAAACTAGTCCCAACACCCCCAAGTGTGATTCCGAGACGCAGAGGAGGGCACGTACATGAGAACCAGTCCTGGAGCAGACGCTGTAGCTCAGCTGGTAGAGTGCTTCCCTCATACACATGCAAGCGGTGGTGGTTTGTGCTTGTGATTGCAGTGCTCAGGAGGTGGGGGCAGGGAGCGTCAGAAGTCCAGGTTTAGTCTCTGCTATTTTGCAAGTATGAAGTCAGCCTGGGGTACATAAGACCCTGTCTAAAAATGAAGCCTGAGGAATTCTATCAATGGGTAAAGTGTTTTCCCCATAACCTGTGCACAAACACCCATACTCATGCACACAAGCAGGTGACATTCACCCACGCACATACCAACATGTCAACATGTGTACACCCACACACACTTGCACGCACACGCAGATGTGAACCTGTTCACAATACAAATACATGCATTCAATATTAGGCCTCATCTTTGCTATTTAAAGTCCCACTGGGCACACAGTAGAGGGGGTGGAGCTGACTAAGTAGGTAGATTCTCTGCTGGGGAGTTTCTTTTGAAAGTCAATTTTATTGAGGTATAAGTCACATAAGGTGAAATACTTTTTAGATATATAATTCCACGAGTTTTGACAAAAGTATATAGTTATGTAACCACCAATCACATCAATGCATAGCATATTTCCAACTTGGGAGAGTTATGTCATTTAGAATTATGTCATGCAAATAGGATCCATCTGGTTTATCGAGGGCTTCACCTCAGATGGAAGAGGAGCCCAGGGTGACCATGACCTGTAAGGGAGGGAGCCTCAGGGTCTGTTCGGTGATGGACAGGTGTAGCTGTTACCTTCTCATTGCTGGGACAAACACCTAACCAGAAGTAGCTTGTGGAATGAAAACTTAATTTCGAAAATTAATTTAGTTAATTTCTTAATTTGCATTTTCAAGGGGAAAGTTTCATCATCGTGGGGGTGGGCATGGCAGAGCAGATAGGCAATGTGTCATGCCTTGTCATGGCAGCAGGAAGTAGTCTGAGTGAGCTAGCAAGCACTGGCAAGGGAGCTGGACGGTAACATCCCAAGGCCTGTCCCCAGTGACACACTTTCTCCAGCAAGGCTCCACCTGCTAGGGATCCAGTATGAGGCTTAATCAAAGACATTTGAGGTGATGGGGGACATTTTACATTCAGACCACCACAGCAGGTTTCCAAGCTTGTGTTGGGCTCTTACATCCAGGGGTTGGTAGAGGCTTCTGTGGAGCTACCCAGCCTGTTTCTCGTGGGCTTTGCAGAAAGGAGGGGCAGAACCAGAGGATGCCCCACTCAGGTCTTGGACTGGGCACTGTTGCCAAGTGGAGGCTGAGAATCCATGGAACTGAGAATGGAGATCCAGATTTATGTGTGAAGTACCCAGAACCAGGGATAGTGTGGCTTGGCCCAAAATAAGGGCCTTTGGTCTAGCTTACATATGGACCATGGTCAAAGCTTGGTCCCCAGGGTTGTGGTACTAAATGTTGATGGAACTTTGGGAGGTGGGCCCAATGGGAAGTCCATAGGTCGTTGGTGGGTACCCTTGAAAGAAATTGTATGACCTTGGCCATATCCTCACTTTCTGTCTTGGTTCTTGGCCATGAAGTAGGAATGTAAGGTCCTTGTCCCAGATGTCTGATTACTAACACACGAAAAACAATAAGGTGTCCCCAAGAAGGTGTAGGATTGGGAACACCAATAGGCTCTGCACACTGCACGAGTCCCAGTATTAAAGTCTTAGTCATGTGATCTTGCTTGACACCACGTGCCTTCAGGCTGAGCACAGCATTTCTGCGGCATTCTTTCTGTGACAGCAGCACCCATTCTCCAGATAAAGCCCTAAGCCAAGTAAGTATGCCAAGTACCCTTGGACTGGGTGTGGTTTATATGACCTGAGGCTCAGTTGAAAGAAGACTGTGACCATTGCTGAGTAGTCTGTGAGAGGGATACCCAGTAGCTGGGTAGTAGGTTTTCATGAAGCTCCATTTATTCCATCTCACAAGAGGTTTCTGATAGTTGAGCAGTTAATTTTCTCATTGCTGTGGCCAAATACTGACCAAGGCAAGTGTAAGAAGGAAGGGGTTATTTGAAGTGCAGTCCGTTGTTGTGAGGACGTCATAGGAGCAGAAGCACCAGGCAGCTGGTCGCTGTGTGTGTAGCCAGGAAGCAGAGAGGGCTGAATGTCCGTGCTCCACATGTTTCCTCCTTTCATTCAGGCTGCTGTCCCAGCCTATGGCATCTTGTTGCCCACATTCAGGGTGGGTCTACTCTTCTCAGTGAAACCTCTCTGGAAACGCCCTCACAGACACACCCAGTCCTAGAGATTTGTCTCCTAGGCAAGTTGGAATCCAGTGGAATTGGCAATCAAGGTTAACCATCACAGATAGTCTGCCCTTGTGGTAGATTGTTACATTAATAGCCTGTAATCAATCTTATCTCCAGGGCTGGAGACATAGCTCATTCAGTAAAGTGCTGAGGCCCTGAGTGTGATCCTTAGAATCAATACCAGTGTGTGTTTTTTTGGGGGGGGGGCAGGCATACTGGTACATGCTTATGATCCCAGCACCAGACTAGCCTTGTGCTTACTTACATGGTGAGTTAGTTCTAGGCCAGTAAGAGATTCTCTCTCAAAACAACACAAAAAAGAGAGTTGGTTCAAGTAGCTAAATGCACTTCCTGCCCAAGCATGAGGGCCTTAGGGATCTCCAGATCCCACATAAAACAGTTACTCGTGTCCACCGGCGCCTGTAACTCCAGTCCTTCAGGGGAGCAGAGACCAAAGAATCTTAGGAGCCCCGAAAGTTCTGGAAACAGTAAAAACAGTGACTCTGGCTCAAAAACAAGATGAGGCAGAAGACCAGTGGAGCCTGACACTCAACGTGTTCCACTCTGGTCACCACAGGGGAGTGACAGGAGAGCTTGTGGGGGCTGCAAAGGCACACACATATGCATATGCCATACACACAAGTAAAGAAGAAAAAAACTTAAAAACCTGAGGAATGATACCTGAGGCTGTCCTCTATCCTACACACACACACACACACACACACACACACACACACACACTTGTGCACCTGCACACAAACACACTCTTACACACACAAAATCTGGTCTCCATCTGCTCACACCCTTGCGACATTTCCTCTTACCTAATCTCGGGGATTATTCATGTGACTTGTTCTGTCCAGTAGGATTTCAGCAAACATTAAGCCAGGAGAGGATGGGCCTTAGTTTATATTAGTTTTCCATCAAGATAGCAAAATATGAGAGGATTAACTTATAAAGAGGAAAGGTTTATCTTGTCTCATGGACCTCTAAAGATGCTCAGTCCATGATTGAGTGGACTCACTGCTCTAGAACTCTGGTGGGTACCGAATGGCAGTGCCAGAAAACTGCTCTAGAGCTCTGGTGGGTACTTAGTGACAGTGCCAGGGAACTACTCACCTCATGGCAAGAATAGACAAGACCAATGCCTGCAGTGACCTTCAAAAGCTTGTCCCCAAAGACTTAGGGACCTCTCAGTGGGCCCCACTTCCTAGTTGCACCACTCTGCGCCCAAGCTGTTGACATGTGTGCCTTTGAGGATATTCACCATCCGTGCAATAGTGATGTCAGTCATTGAGACTGCCCACCTGGTGGGAAGCTGAGGCCCTAACTACCAGGTGAGCATCAGGTAGGAGCGAAGCTGTCCTGGACCATCTAGTGACAGTCAAGCCTTCAGATGAAGACTCTGTGAGTGGACCCTTGATGAAAAAGGCCAAATTGTGGAATTCTGTGTAAATAAGTGGTTATTTTAAGCTAAATTTTGAGGTGAAAATAAATGATAACAATAGATAAGTGTTCTCATCTTATTTTCCTTTTGGAGGGAATTGAAGGTAAAAAATGCTCTGATGGCTGCACTTGGCAAAATAATGCGACAACACTGTGCTAGGGTCACAGTTTTTTTTAGAGGGTGATTTTCTGGATTTACTTGTAAATTAATGCATCAGATTGGGTATCTGATTATGAAATTAAGTTTTATTTGCCATTTGTATGGTATGCCATTTGGGTTATTATCAGAATGAGAAGTGGTTGAAGCTAGCAGGTGGCAGTGGGGACTGTCATGTTCCAGGTAAAGAAATAGAACCCACGAAAGGAGTGAGCTGCAGAGCATACCTGGTCTTCTCCTTGCTGCCTCCTTGGTTAAGCTAATCCTCTGTCTGGGAGGCATAGTGAGGGTAATGACAGGCATTTATGGAGGGTCTCCTGGTGTAATAGCACCTAGCTAGAGTCTGGTGGTTAGAAGGATGCTCCACAGGAAATGGTATTAGTATGCTTTCTGTTGCTATAACAAAACACCTCAGTGGTTTATAGAGCACAGATCATTTGGTCTTGGTTCGAGAGGGTGAGAAATTCAGGAGCACGGCACTGGAATCTTCTCAGTGTCTGGAAGAGGGCCTTCCTGCTGGGGAATAGCATGGTGGGAAGTACACATGGAGAGGCAGAGTCAGTGTAACTACTCAGGTCTTCCTCCTTTCCCAAAGCCACTGATGCCGAGGCCCTGTCCTCAGGTCTTCATCTAACCCTAATTACTTCCCAAGTGTCTTGAAATACCATGAGCATGTCAATTGAGAACTTCGTTTCCCATACATGGCTTCGGAGAGATGCATCGAAACCATCGCAGGGACTGTGGAGATTAGAGGACTGTCTACTTAAGGACACTTGCCTTTTGGGACATCACCCCAGGGAGCTGATGACAATGATGACATTGAGGACTCAGCAAGACTTAACACTGATGGCTGCTGATGGGGTTCTGCCAGGAAGAGACCAAGAGATGGTGGATCCTTCTAGCAGGTCTTCCACTTCAGGTTCATTTGATGATTCAAATATGAACCCACAGAGGATCTGTCTGGTCATAGAAACCAATTCTGTCCCGACTTGGCACTTGTTGGGCCTTTGATGAGTGTTTTCTATTGAGTAGCCCAAAGTCCACCCTCTGGAGGACACAGACATACAGGGTGGGATTTTGTGAAGAGCATGGGAATGCCGGGTGTCACCTTGCTCTGTTTAGCTTACTGTTAGTGTTTAAACCTTGTACTTTGAATGAATGTTCAGGCAGATCAACCAGCATCCTCGCTGAGCGACTCTTCCGAGAAGTGAGCCCCATAGCTCACACCTGTGATGAGAGTACACTGTGAGCCTTTTACGACTTCCCTCCAGAATCTTGGTGTAAAGGATGGAGGAGCTGCTTTCTAAGGAAATCTTAGTAGTGGGGCTGAAACCAGCCTCAACACATTGACTCTGCAGTGTGGTGGCCTGGCTGACTGTCCTGTGACTCACTGGTAGATCACCTCTCCCAGCCTGCTGGCTTCTTTATCTGGGAGAATTGGTGTTGCAGTCAGTCTCACATTGCTGGACAAACACCCAAGTAAAAGCAGCTTATAAAAGGAAAGAGTTTATTTCATGCTTAGAAATTCCAGGGGAACACCAACCATCAGTGGTGGAAGAGCTGGCTTACTTCAGCATGCATCCCAACAGAGGCACCACAAATAGCCAGCACCACAAAACCACCCTAACTCACAGTGCTCTTTTCATACTTTGTAGGGCTGGACTCAGAGTCACCCCCCCCCCCAGCAGTGCCCCTGTAGCGGGCGGGGGCAGGAGGTCTGCCTGCTAGGGGCTCAAGTTGCATGTTCAATTTTATGCATCTGGCTTTATGTGGGTACTGGGGAATCGAACCCTGGTTGCTAGGCCTTACAGGCAAGTGCCTAAACTGCTGAGCCATCTCCCCAGTCACACCATGCTCAATTTTAATAAGACACCTGAGTCTATGGGGCCATTCATTCAAACTACCACAATTGCTAACTGTGCTTCTGCCTATGGGTCTACTCACGCTCCACACATCCTTCCCTTCTCCTCTCCTCTCAGGGCTGGGCCCTGTGAAATCATCCCATATACATCACCAAGCCCAGATCCAGTATACCCACACTTGGCAACTGAACATGGACTCTCACCCAACATCAGTAATTCAAGCTGAGGCCAGTGATTTCAAGTGTAAAGTTTAAACACCAATGATAGAATCAGGTTCTGGGGCCCATCATGAGGCCTGGGACCCACATAGAGTATCCCCCTTCCCACACCTACCTTACAGGATGGAAGAAGTTCTGTCTTGTCATTGAAGATCCTCACTTCAGGCTGAGGACATTTGGTTGGTCCAGGGCTGAAACCAAAAGACACAACCTATAACTTGTTACTTCTGGGGCATGGACAGGGCTAAGCTGGGCAGAGTGGCTCAAGAGTTCCTTCTGACAGAGTCCCTGACCTGAGCTCTCACTGGGAGGCAATGTAATGGTATCATGGGGCCAGCTCAAGTGGTGGGCTCAAACCTCAGATATGTTGCTGACCCACTGTGAGGCCTCAGTAGCCCCCTAAGCTTTCCTGAGCTTCTGTATCCTCACCTGGAGAGTCTAGCTGGGAGACAGAGCCTGCACCAAAGTGTTGCTGGGAGGATTTGCTAGGCAGAGAGCTGGTCCTCAGAGTTTGGAAGCCAGGTGGTCACTGCGAGCTGATAGAGGCCAAGAATTCTGGTACAGTGTGTAAGAACAGGCCAGGCCCCAGCAGTCAGACTATAAGCATGTAAGTACCCAGGGAGGCCACAGGGAGTGGTAGGTGGAAGCAGGCAGCCCTCTGTTCACATCACCCACCCACCCACCATCTCCTGGGTTAAAGGTACATCAGCTTTGGCTCCAATGGCAGGACCATTCCCTGTCCACTGAAGAGAATATCATCAAAAGGAAGGAAGGAGGAAACTGCTGGGAGCCCACATCTGACACAGCTCCTGTCCACTCCCCAGCATTGAGCCTTCTGTCTTGTCAGGTATATTGAGACAAAGCTGCAGTTCAGCTTCCAGAGAACCATGGGGTGGGAGATTGTCCTTTTTTTTTGTTGTTTGTTTGCTTATTTGTTTTTGGGATAGGGTCTCACTCTAGCCCAGGCTGACCTACAACTCACTCTGTAGTCCAAGGCTGACCTCGAACTCATAACGATCCTCCTACCTCTTCCTCCCAGGTGCTGGGATTAAAGGTATATGCTTCGACACCTGAAACTCGAACAGGCATGGATCATGGTTAAGAACCTACTGAGTGTATAGGTTACTTTCTTGTACCCAGAAGCAGCTTAGGGAAGGAAAGGCTTACTTGGGCTTACAATTCCAGAGGGTAATGTTCATCATGGCAGGAGAAGCATGGAAAGATCAGGAAGCTACCATCCCACCATCACATCAGCAGGGAAGAAGGAGAGAGAACACCAAGTGGTATTAGACTATAAAAAAGCCTCAAGACCTGCCCTCAATGACACACTTCCTTCAGCAAAGCGCCACCTCCTAAAGGTTCCGCTATCTTCCCTAACAGTGCCAGCAACTTGGAATTAAGTATTCAAGCATATGTATGAGTCTGTGTGTGACAAACCAACACTGGGTGACTGTGTGGTGGTAGCCTGCGAATTCTGAGCCCAGATTATGTATTCTTCTTGGCCCTGGGTACTATCTATGACATTCCCTTGTGGCATTAACACAAACCTAAGAAATCTACTCTTGAGACACAGTAGTTCCCTGGCACCAAAAATGTGGGGAGCAGGAATAACTTAAAATAAACTCTGCACTTCCTTTTGCTATTGTTTGTAAGGTATTTGGTCACAGCAACAAGTACCGTAAGACACAAGGGTCATGATGTGGGGGTGGGTGTGAGGATGCTGTGAGGAGGTGGGGGTAAAGGTCAAAGCCACATAGGTATGACACCTGCAGCCCAAGTTAGGAGTCCTTCCTGTTTCTCTTTCCTATTAATATTGGCATGATTCATGTACCAATAGGCAAAGCTCATGGGATTTTACACATGTGTATTTACAGAATAGGAACCCCACCCCCTGTCTGTGTTCCCTCCAGTTCACATCCTGACACCTAATCACCACTGTGATGGCATTAGGAGGTGAGGGCTCTGGGAAGTCCGACCCTCATGAATGTGTTTAGAATCCTTAGAAAAGATGCTCCACAAACTGCCCTGCTCCCTCCAACATGTGAGGATGCAGCTAGAACGAGCCATCTGTGACCTAGGAAGCAGACTCATACCTGTCACTGAATTTGCCCAGGCCTTCAAAGACCTTTGAATTCTTGACCTCCATCACTAAGAAGGTAATTTCCATTGCTTACAAACTGCTCACTATATGGCACACTCTTGCAGATGCCCAAATGGACTAAGCCAGTATCCTTGCCCTAGCACCCAGGAACACATTCCTAATGCTGCCTAATGGCCAAAGGGACCTTACAGACATGACTGAGAGAAGAGAAGAGCAGGGAGTTTATTCTGGTTCAGCTACCCAGATGCCCATGTAATTCCAGGGGCCTCATACGAGAGAGAGAGAGAGAGAGAGAGAGAGAGAGAGAGAGAGAGAGAGAGAGAGAGAGAGAGAGAGAGAGAGAGAGAGAGAGAGAGAGAGAGAGAGAGAGAGAGAGAGAGAGACAGAGAGAGAGAGAGAGAA
>PVHP010012671.1:0-42695 GCA_004024765.1 Zapus hudsonius
ACACACATAATTTATTTTTAACAAAACAAAGTAAAAAGGAAGACATACTTTTGCTAAGTGTGGTGTTGAACACCTATAATCTCAGCACTCAGGAGTCTGACGAAGATGGATCATGCATTTGAGGCCAGCCTACCATTATAAAGCTGTATTACTAAGTGAGTTTGGTGCCTTTATTCCTAGCAATGGGAAGCAGAGGTAGGAAGATCACTGTGAGTTGGAGGCCAGTGGGGCCGGGGGTAGGGGCATACAGAGTGTGTTCCAGATCTGTTTGGACTAGAGTGAGACACTGCCTAGAAAAACAATTAAAAATGTATTAATTACTTTTGTTTTTGTGGCAAATACCTGGCAAGAAGCAGTGTAAGAGACTGCAGAGATGGCTTAGTGGTAAAGGTGCTTGCCTGCAAAGCCTGCCAGTCTGGCTTCAATTGCCTACTACCCCCGTAAAGCCAGAGGCACAAAGTCATACCTGAGTCTGAGTTATCTGCAGTGGAAGAAAGGCCTGGTGTTCCCATATTTACTCTAGCTGTCTACTTCTTTCTCTCTTTGAAATAAGTAAATAAAATTTTCAAAGAATCAACTTAAAGGAGGAGGTTTATTTTGGCTCACTGTTTACAAAGCAATATTTTCTATCATGGTAGGGAAGGCTTGGAGCAGGAGAGTGAGGGGGCTGGTCACATTGCACCCATAGTTAGGAAGCAGAAGACATCAGGTAAGACCAGGATATCAAAGCCCAAGGGCTTCCTGCTGTGACTCACTACCTTCTAAAGATTCCATAACCTTCAAGACCAATTCTTCAAACACATGAGCCTGTGTGTGACATTTCACATTCAATCTACCAACTCAAGAAGGAATAATAGTGTTAACTGTGTCATGAAGAGAAACCATTATGGTTTAGACCTGGGTTTCTCAACAGTAATATTAACATTTTCTTTATGATTATTATTTTATTAAGTAATAAAAGTAGAAACTTTGTCTGAACAGATCATGTATTGTACCACTGTTTCCCTCCTCCCTGTCCCCATTCCACTGAGGGCCCTCCTCAGTGGGGTTGCTGGTGTGCACCATGGAGTTGTGGGCTATGAATTGTGTGAGTAGCAATCACTCATTGTGTGTGTGTGGGTAATGCCTCTGGAGATTGCCACCCACCTTGGCTCTTATAATCTTTCCTCCCTGTCTTCTGCAATATTCCCTGGGCTATGGTGGGTGTGTTTTAAGTCTGCTATAGTGTTGAGCTCTTACCAGCTTCTGGATTTCTGCTTTGGTACGTTTTGAGTATCCTCAGTGTCTATATCCATCACCCTGGTGCAGGTTTTCAGTCTCACTGTGGAAGCAGCGCTCTTGCTCAGCTTGCCAATCCCTCTGTGGTTTCACCAGGGCCCTAGCTGATGTGCCAGGGGTGATTCATCTCCTGCCAGGGAGTCAGTTATCAGTTCTGATCTTTTTGGTAGAATTCTATTGTCTTCTGTTCTCACAGCCTTTTGAAAAATAAAAACAGAATCTCCAATGGAGAGTGAGATCAGCTTAGGTTCATTGGATAAACCTTGTTAATTTGAAGAGATTATGATGGTTGTAGCCTCTCTATAGGCCCAAGGTTAGTGGAAGCTTCTCTTTGGAATCCGGATTCTTGGTCTCCATAGGATTTTGGCGTGCCTCCCAGTTCCAGCTAGGTGTTCCTAGCCACTGAGTGGATCTTTTAGCCAATCAGAAAGCCCATAGTTACCCACCTAGTTTGGTTGCCACTATTGCACAAGTTTTGATATCTTGTTCTAAGGACAAGAGATTCTGGTGAGGATCCTGGGAAAGAGAAACCCTCATTTACTGCTGGTGGGAGTGTAAACTTGTGCAACCACTATGGAAATCACTATGGAGACTCAGGAAAAAGAAGAAACTAGAACTGCCAAGTGACCCAGCTGTTCCTCTGTTGGGCATCTTTTCTAAAAGCTCCTCTCTTCAAAACAGAGACATTTGCTCTATTGAAATTTTTTGTTGGATAATCAAATTGTGGGGAGCACACTGTATTACAGGGTGCTTGTAGGTATTTCTGATCTCTACTCCTCTCTACTCAGTAGATGCTAAAAGCAGTCTTAACTTTCTTTTATTTTTTCCTCTTGGTTTTTCAAGGTAGCATCTTGCTGGAGCCCAGGCTAACCTGGAATTCACTATGTACTCTCAGACTGACCTCAAACTCCAAGCAATCCTCCTACCTTTGCTGGGTTAAATGTATGCACCATGCCTGGCCAGCTCTTAAATTATTTATTTATTTATTTTTAAATTTTTATCTTTATTGCCCAAAATTAGATACATTGATTGAGTAAATATTGTGTTTATATTCCCATTTCCTTGCCCCCTTGTTGGTATTGCTTAAGGATGGCACGGAGGACAAAGGGTTAAGAGGGTGTTGAATGAGGTCAGAAACCCCTGTGGCTAACCCTGGTAGGCGTTTCCCTATCTCCGCTCTCAACTCTGAGACTCCCAACCCCCCAAAAGCATGCCACATAGACCCAGGTTCGCATCCCAGCTGTGCCTACAAGGTGGCAGTTTCCCTACCACCACCATCTAATATGTGCCCAAACTCACGTCCACATGCAAAGCAGGAATTCACAGGTTACTGATTTCTGCCAATCCTCCCTCCCTCCTCCTCAATTTCTATTTAAACCCATGATACTGTTACAATAAAATTTGTTTTTGGTGATTGGTGATTGGGACTTCTTGCCATGGATGCTTTTTCTCCCGGGACTGTGCTGTAACACATGGGGAACCTTGATTCCCCTAGGAAGCCATGCTTCCAGAGCTGAACACACAGAGCTATGACACTTCCACGGGCTCTCAGGCCCAAGGACATGCCTCCATGGGTGCTCGGTTTCGGTCCCCCGAGAACCCGCTGCTCTGAGCATGCCATCTCCCTCCCTCGCTGTGGTCACCTCCGTGCCACCTATATGGAGCAGGCTAGCGACCAGGTGTTAGCCGGCCAGCAGCACACTTGGCCCTGGACAGCAGCCGGCCCCACCTCCTGGAATCAGCGCCTCTTCCCAAACTGGGAACAGAGGCGGCCCTGGGAAAACTCCAGCGGGACCTGGACCAGCTACTTTTCCTTTTTTTATTAAAACAACACACCCTGTCCCCAATCCACTTAGTATCCTCCTCAGTGGGCACACTGGATCAATCCATGTGGCAAGGGATTATGGATAGCACAGGAGGCAACAAGTTTGTCCCCCTTTATGAATTGTAGCTGAGGGGGGTAATTAATGTCTCTGGGTAATCTCTCCCACCATGTCTCTTACAATCTTTCTGTCCCCTCTTCCACTCAGTTCCCTGAGTCATGGAGGGTGAGTTTTAAGTCTCTTTCATTGTTGTTGTGAATTTAAGAGACTGTGCTTCTACTTTAAGTTGTGTTGGAAGTCGTTGATGTCTGTCTCGCTGACTTATCCTAGGTTGACTGCTTGGCTGTGGTTATAGGTCTCTTTCTTGCCCCACCACTGTCTCAGGTGTTTCACTTGGGGCCTACAAGATAGGGTGGTTCATCTCTTGCAGGGATATAGGCCTTCAGCCTGAGATTCATCGGCGGAGTTGGAATGACCACAGCTCTCTCACTGCCTTCTGAAAAATACAAACAATCTCCATCGGAGAGTGAGATCAGTATAGGTTAAATGAGACGCACATTTCTAATTTGGCAAACTTCTACTAAGATTAGCCTCTCTGTAGTTCTCTAAATTTCTCCAAAGATTGCCATTTTTCCTGAGTGAAAAACCTGCCCTGGTTGAGGACTGTTGGTTTAGATGTATGTGTGTATGTGTTTGATTGGGTTGTCATCTTGAGTGACACCATGAATTCCAATATTAACTATCTAGACACTATGGTGTTTATTGGCACACTTTCACAGTTATTACTTAGTGGGGTTTCCTGGTGTTTTGCAGCTACATGAGTTCTCCACATGTGGTATCTGAAGGACTCCCTATGGCTTATTTTTTACATGTTAGGTGTGGTTCAGAGCCTCTAAAATGGTGATGACATAGATTAGCTTGGAGATCAAGCTGGCTTCACATTGTATTCATGCGTTCTACTAACATACCGTTTCCCCTTGTCTTCTCTCAATTCTCAGTAGCTGGAATCTCTTTGTGACTGGGGCTGAATACCATTCAGCGGAGTTTCTTTGTACCACTGCACGATGTGAAGACATTTGTCATATGGCAACATACATTTTCTCCTGCGATGTTGCGACAGGTTTGAATTCATTTCTGCTGAAACTGGCCACTAAGCCGGGTGATGAGAATTCATTCTCTGAAAGAGCATCACGGCTCTTTCCTCCCTTTCCCAGGCAAGCCAGCCTGCAAATGCTGTTTTGTGATTTATTCAATCGGGAGAATATGCATTGGCCAGTAGAGCATTTCAGTGGGACGTTCCAAGTAGAGAGATCAGGGCTTTTTCTTTTTAGGTATTATGCATGCATGGGGATAGATTCACAGTGTTTTAGATAAATGAAAAGACTCCTCCCTCCAGGACTGATCTGTACACCTCGTTTCCTTTTCTATGAGAAACACAGCCAGCCAACTTTCTATTGACAGGCTACTAATCCACCCGCCATTAGCTTAACTCAAGACTGTTTCTCAGTAAATATTTACTATGTTACCCGTTTCTGGGAGAATCAGTAAACTCTGAAAGTAAGAGTTATTAAGTTTGCCAGGAAGTCACAAAAATGTCCACTTGCTATGAGCAGCATCGTAGCATCAGAATATCTACGGTAAAAACAGAAAGCTCAGTCGCATTGTTCCAGAAGCTCACGTCTGTGCAGAGATGAGCAGGCTTACCTCACGCTCTTGGATACGTCTATACTTCCCAGCTTCCCTTGCTGTTATGGTTGAAAACAATAAGATCTAAGTCTACCTCTTGCAGGCTGAAGCAATTAAGCACCACTAAGACACTTCACACATCTTATCCTGTTAGGATGATTTGGAAGCCTTCATGTTCCAGTTGACATGGTCCCACAAAGGGGACAGCTGGATAGCTCTGAGTCACTACACTCAAGACTACGCAATTCATGTCCTGGACCTGAGTGAATAAGGACTTATTAATGCAGCCGAGCTTCCTGTAATCTAAAACATTAGGCTGGCATAAATGGCTGGCCAAATTGAGAAGGAAGTGTGAATCAGGCAAAGACTAAAAAGAGAAGTGGAACAGATACAATTAGATCAATTTGAGATTTACAGGAACATGTTCAACAAAGTTTCCTTTGGACTTAGGAAGAGTGATTTTATTTTTCTGAATCTTTTCGCTAGCTATAGTCTCTTAGAGGAGCACATTGGTGTGTTGATTTATATTTTACTCTTATGAAAATTTTTAAGAAAATAAATTTGAAAGACTTGTTTGGGAATATTTTTATTTATTAAATTTATTAATTAATTTATTTTTATAAGAGGTGAGAGAGAGAAAGAGACTCTTGTCACTGCAAAGGGACTCATAAGCATGCATCCCTTTGTTCATCTGGCTTTGTGTGGATACTGGGAATGGCACCAGAGCAGGCAGGCAGGCAGGCTTTGTACACAAGTGCCTTTATCCACTGAGCCATCTCCTCAGCCCTAGGAACTTCTTTTAAATCATGTTTCTCATATCTAAAATCTTATTTAAACCAAACAATCAGCAATGGATTGCTAATGTTTTAAAGTGTTTTAAACAGAGGACCCCCGCTGTCAGAGGACTTGGGCGCAATAATTACAGTGACATTCAAAAGATTGGCAGGAATTTAGAGATTCCATATCATGCATTTTTAAAATTTAAAAAACAACAAAATAAACCCAATATTTACAACATTTCTGAAGTCACAGAAACATAGGATTTCCTCTATTTTGTCCTTCTCAAAAGATGACAGAGAGAATTGGCAAATAAATTAGGCCTGGGAAGAAGGCCACCTGGCTTATTGCACATCAGACAAGAAGGGATAAGTCAAACCAGAGGGTTTCCCCACACAGACACAGCCGTGGGGAGGAGAGTTCTTGAGGACTGGGAAAAGATAGGGAGGAAAAGACTGGAATCCAGCCTAGATCCACACAGGATTTGGAAGCCTTGATTTCACACCAAAATTGAGCCAAGGCTTAGTGGAAGCTTTCCACTTTAGCAAATGTCAATTAAGTTTTAGATTCCAGAATCGAACCCAAAGGAAGAAAAAATAGCGCTTTGGCAGCGATGGTAGGTAACTGGCAACTGCTCTGCACTGCGCACTGCCCTGCTTCCCCATCACCGACTCCACCCATGGGTGCAGAAGCACATCGTTCATTTGCATAGTCTTCATATTGAGGGTGATGATGAAATCATACAGGGAAAAAGAGATTTTTTTTTTCTGCGTCATGGTGGCTAATTGGACAAGCCAGCTTTCCTGGAGTATGCCAGATCACTAATAAAACATATTTTTGGTTGTGTTTGTGAGAATAATTCTGGAAAGATTAGCTTTTGAATGGTTAGGATTTTTTAAAGGGGGTCGGTCCTCACTGACATGGGTGGGCTTCATCTAATCCATCCAAGGATGGAAGAAAAGTGAACAGAGGGGGTTCTAGGTTGAGACTAAGAGAGTCAGTCATTTCCCTAACTTCAGCTACAAACACAGGAGAGTCATTTCCCTATAAGAAATCCAGACCCTTATCTTAGGCAAATGGTTGTAAATTAGGAACCAGGCAGCCAGTTACTGAGGACCAATGTGGATGTACCTGGCACAGCATTTATGCCTGTCTTCACTCGGGCCACGTATTTATGACTGTCTTAAACCAGGCAAGGTTGACAAAGGCCCTGCTTAGCTAACATAAGAAATGAGAGAAGAGGAGCTATGCATAGCCCAAATGTTTGTCTGTCAGAGCAGAGACCTAGAGAGAATGTTATTTATGATGGAAATACATGACCTCTGAAGGCTACTGAGTGGTAGCTTTCACCTTTTGATTGGGGGATGGACAATGTTACTCACTGTTGAGAATATTTTAGCAAAGCTAATGAATGTTGAGTCTTAGGAGAGAAGCTCATGCTGTCTTATGTATATAAACCTGTGAGAAACCAGGAGGGGCCCTGGGTCTTTGTTTGTGATCCATGCCATGCACAGTGGCTAGGGAAACCCACTAGGTCATCAGCTGATGACTAATTTTATTTTGGATATTTTTATTTTTGCTTTTTTAAAAATAAAGACTCTCTTTTAGAATTTACTAACTCTCAGGTGGTCACTTGGACATGTTTCAAGAGAAAAGGGAAACTCTCCTCTGAAGCTTGGACATGCACAATTCTCTTAGCCTTGGGCATTGCACTTCTTCATTCCTTCACTGAAGAACTCTGCCACTTAAGACAGTCTCCCTCCTGGTGTGCTGGCCTTGGGGTCCAGACATCTACTGCTGGCTTTCCCCTTTCTGCAGGTTGGTGATGGCATATGATGGGATTTCTCAATGTGTGGATTCACAGAAGTCAGTTTATACACACACAAAATGCCCTCCTGTATCTGTATGTGTCCCATTGGTTCTGTTTCTTTGGGAAAAGCCTAGCTGATACAAATTCCTATTTATTTTATCAATTATTTTATTCATTATCTTGCAGTCCGCACTATAAAATTAATGAAAATAAAGATATACATCATTAATGACCATTGGTCATACAGCCAAAAATACTTTTACTTATTTATTTGCAAGCAGAGAGAGAGAGAGAGAGAGAGAGAGAGAGAGAGAGAGAGAGAGAGAGAGAGAGAGAGAGAGAGAGAGAGAGAGAGAGAAAAGAGAGAGAGAAAAGAGACAGATAGAGAGAATGGGTGCTCCAGGGCCTCTAGGCACTGCAAAAGGACTCCAGCTGTATGGGCCACTTTGTGCATCTGGCTTTATATGGGTACTGGAGAACTGAACTCGGGTCCTTAGGATAATTGCTGAGAGATCTCTTCAGCCCATACTGCTTTTTTTTTGACAACAACTTTATTAGAGTTGGGTACATGGGATAATTGAGAATTTGTTTGGTTGCTGAGAAGGTAGCTCAGTGTACATAGTGCCTGTCTAGTGTGTATGAAACCCTGATTTTGGTTGTCAGATTGTGTCAACAGGTAGTAGTAACGCATACCTGTATCCCCAGCACTCAGGATGTGGAGAACCCGAAGTTTAAGGCTATTTTTGGCTATATAGAAAGTTCAGTGCCAGCCTTAGGATACAGGAGACCCTGTCTCTAAACAAAAACCAAAACCAACTACTTAGGGTAATTGGAGGTGTTTAAGAATTAGGGTTGTGTGTTCAAAGGGTATCATAGGGCAAAAAGAGGGCTCAGTGTGGGTCCAGAAGCAGAAGATCACCTGAAAGAGGATTCGGAAAGGTGAGAGGTAAACTAGGTCATGCCATTGGGCTCACCTGTGTTTTGAGTAGAAACATGGGAGATACTGCAAATCTGATCACCTTGCCCTTTTTGACTTTATGACACTTGCCATTTAAATCTCAGAAGCTGAATAGGAAAAAGAGAAAAAATAATGGAAATATTAGATTCCCATGAATTATGCCACATTAAAATATTTTATTTATTTATGTGTGTGTGTATGCATGTAAGGATACACCAGGGTCTCTTGTCACTGCAAATAAACACTAGATGCTTATGCCAATTTTTGTGCCTGGCTTACATGGATGCTGGGGAATTGAACCTGGGCCTGCAGGCTTTGCAAGCAAGTGACTTTAACCACTGAGGCATCTCCCCAGTTCTACAAAGGTATGTCTCTCTTTTTTTTGTTTACAAGGTAGGTTCTCACTATATCCCAGGCTGACCTGGAACTCACTCTGTAGTCCCATCTTGGCCTCCATCTCACAGTTATCCTCTTACCTCAGCCTCTTCAGTGCTGGGATTAAAGGCATGAACCACCATATTCTGCTGGGCATTTTTCTTATACTTGTTGGCTAAAATAGGGTGCTGTTCTTGGGGGTAATAAAATATTTATCACATATTAGCTTTTATATTTTTATTTATTTATTTTTTAAGGAGAGAGAGAGAGAGAGAGAGAGAGAGAGAGAGAGAGAGAGAGAGAGAAGATTGGCATGTCATAAATGAACTCCAAATGCCACTTTGTACCTCTGGCTTTACATGGGTTCTGGGAATCGAACCCATGTTGTTAGGCTTTGCAGGCAAGAGCATTAACCACTGAGCAATCTCTCTAGCCCACATCTTAGCTTTTGGTTCCAGTGTTTAATCAAATGTTGGATCTTTTGTGTATGAGACATGCACATCTCAGCTTTTTCTCTAATGTGGAAATGTTGTGTCTCTCTGTGAGCTCCTCTTCATGCATTCCCCAAGGAAGGCTCTCTGTCCCTTGCTGTTAGTGCCCTAACTTCTGGCAGTGTATCCTGCACAGATTTTTCTGTTGGCTTGCTTACCCCTCTTGAAACATGAATATGAGGGGTTTGTTTGAAAGCCAAACAAATCTGACTTTCCACAGATTCATGAAATGAAAACTCAGCCTGCGTCCACTGTCCTGAGCTGCATCCTTGCAACACCTCCTGCAGATGACTTCAGGAGAGCCAGCCTGCTGTCGCTCAGTGGTCCCCAAGTTCTAGTGAGTACTACTCAGTTCCCCCAATTCCATGTCACTTGGCTTTGTTGGAGAAGGGAAAAGAGAAATTCCTTTAGTGAGACTCCCTGATTCTAGTCTACAACATCTGGCTTTTGAGACTTTTCTTCTATCAAAACTGCAGAGAACAGCTTTTGATCCGATAACTTTTCCAACTCATTATAAATGATTTCACATATCTGTTTCAGAGGATGGAGGTTATTTGTTTGAATATGGAGATCCATTCCTTATGGCCTTGAGGGGTTGAAGATGGAAAGATTCTCATTTCAACAATTAGTTACCCATATCAAACCATGAAAGAAAGCTTATCAACATTAAACTAATAAAATGGAAAAATAACTCCCCCCAAAAAATTGAGGAGGAAAATAAAATAAATATTTTATTGTAATTATGATAGAAATAAAGTGGATGGATCAAAATAGGACAAAGGAAAATATCAAGTTTTAAGAAATTTGTATAAATATACAGAATATAAAAAGACAAATACCCAGGGTATCTACAGTAGTACTCAATGCAAATGGATTAACTTTTCAGGTGAAATATAAAGTGTCAGACAAAAATATAGAAAGTTTATCTGTCTGTTCCACAAAGAAATATAAACATTTTTAAGCAGGTGCAAAAAAAAATTGAAAGATATACTAGATTGTTCAACACAAATGAAGATGGCATTTTAAGATCAGGCAGAAGGGTTATTTTTTCAGTTATCATCCAAAATAATGGGTTTCATTGTGGTGTTTTTGCTGCACAGGTGTTCTTAGGCTTTGTTCTCATTCCTTCAGCCCATGAACTCCCCCTATGCTTCCTGCACCCAGGCTGGTTTCCCTCCCTTCTCCCCCATAGTTCCTCCTGCAGCTCTCATTACTCTCTCCCGTCCCTCAACATATTTCACTCTCTTCTCATGATCTTTTTCCTGCTTCCATGACCTATGCACACATACAGACATACATACACACATACATATATACACACATAATTTTAAAGGTAAAACATGGCCATCTTAACTGGTACCAAAGATGCAGGTCAAAACAAAACTGTGATATCATTTTATACCTATTAGGTTTACAGAAATGAGAACATCAAACATTTATAAGAAAGTTGAGCAAAGGGATCCCTCATCCTTGGGTGTGGGAGGTGCATTTTGTCAAGTTCAATAGATGTCTTTCATAAGGCATGGTGAAGTTCTAGATGCATGGTATGTACATAGAAGGGGGTTCCAGCATCTATTGAGTTAGCCAAAGTGTGGGCCAACAGAGACTAAGGAAGTGGTAGGACTTGAATGAAAGCTGTCAGTAATAAACCATCAATAAAATAGAGGACCACAGCCCGGTGTGGTGGCACAGTCCTTTAATCGGGAGGCTGAAGTAGGAGAATTGTCATGAGTTCAAAAACACCCTGAGACTACATGGTGAATTCCAGGTCAGCCTGGGCTAGAGCATGATCCTACCTTAAAAATAAACAACCACCCCAAAAATATAGAGGACTGAAATTCACCCTGATGTCGATTAATGATTGACACTCTGTTTCATTTTAAACCTGTTAAATTAAGGCATTGTGTAACATATGAGGCCTGTAGCCTATAGGCCCTGTTCAAGAGTTCAGTCTACCTTAATTTGCTTTATATAATAATCTCAAATTGCATCTGTTTTTTTCCCAACAGCATAACTTTATAGTTCATGGCTGAATAAATACACACACAAATATATATTACATTCGTTATCTGCTCCTCTGTTGACAGACAGATGTTGATTGAACTATTGTGAATGAGGAGACAATAAATATTGATGTGCAAGTATCTTTATGAAATGTTGCCTTAGAGTCCTTCATGTAAATATCCAGGAGTGTAACAGCTGGGTCATATATGGTAGATTTATTTTTACATACTTCTTCTCTTATTTGGGTATTTAAATTGGATAAATTAATGTATGTATATATTATACAAATCTAAAAGCAGCAAATACATGAAACTATGGATGTATACATTATCTGAAATGATGCAAAGCTGGTTAGAGGGACTGAGGGGAGGGAGGATCTAGGGGAAGGGGCAAGAGGAGTGTGGTCAAAGGACACTGCTTGGATAAAAGTGTCCTATGAGACCTAGGACTACGCACAATGAATACATGCCCACTAAAAAGAGGTCTATCTACAATATTCTGATAAGAGAAATGAGTGTCTTTCATTCCCTTATCTTTGGATTTCAACCTTTGAAACCCCTGTGTTAATTTACATAGAAAATGCCAACTGCTTTAGCTGGGAGTAGCGATGAAGTTTCATTGTTGCCAATCTCAGTATAAGTGCTAAGGATTTAATGCAAAAATAGAGCAATCTATATACACACTGTATAAACTATATTTAACGTGTCCTATAGGCCACCTGATAGCCATGGGTAACATTGGTTTCTTTTTATTTCACCACTATTAGCACTTAGGTTTTGATATATCTTGGTTATGTCATAAGCAAGGGCTATAACTTTAAATTATTGGCGGGAAACATATTCTGAAAATAACTGTAGAAAAGCTGACTCATGTCTACCCTCTAGAACTACTTTGCTCCATTTGAAAATGAATTTAAGAACAAGTTCTCTATCTCATGCATTTTAGTAGGTCTATTGATGTATAATTGACGTATAATCAATTGAACATATTTTAAGTGTTCAGCTTACATTTGAACATGTGGAACACACTTGGGAATCCATCCTTCAACAAACCCAAGGTATTAAACTCGTCCATAACGCTTTAATGTTTCTTCTTGCTCCTTTGTAAAGTCTCCCTTCTCTTTCATTTTTTTATTACCATGCAGCTATTATTCAAAATTTTGCAATAGCACATTTGTTTTTATTTTATAGAATTATTGTAAATGAATTCACATAGTGTTTATTTTTTCAAATTCTTTCAGTCAGGTTATTTTGAAATTTTTGCATTTAGTTGTTGCAACATGAATAGTTCATGCTTTTTATTTCTGAATAAGAGTTCACTGAATGAATACACACAAACATATATTTATGTATAAGCATATATATGTGTATATGTATAGCTTTCTCTTTATGCACTCGTTTATTAATATATATTTAGTTGTTTGGTGTTTTTTATTTATGAAAATATTTTATTTATTTATTTGTAAGCAGAGAGAGGTTGGAGATTTTTTCTTTTCTTTTTCTTTTTTCTTTTTCTTTTTCTTTTTTCTTTTATTTATTTTTATTTTTTATGGAGATTTTTGATATTACCAATAAAGCTAAACTGCTATGAATATTGGTGCTTTTTCCCCATATTTCTTTGCTTGGGCATGTAAATTAATTTGTTCTAGGCAAATAATTAAGAATGAAATAATTAGATAATATAAATGGAATATCTATATTTTAAAGAAATTGCAAATCTTTGAAATGGTTGAGTAATTTTATATTGTTTCCCTAGTAGAAGGCTGATATTTCTCTCCCTATATCCTTTCCAATACTTTGGTTAATTTTTCAGTTTTCTAATTATTGTGTTTTTATATTTCACACATCATTATATTTAATTTTCATGTTACCACAATTTTTTTTGAGGTAGGGTCTCGCTGTAGCCCAGGCTGACCTGGAATTCACTTTGTATTGTCAGGGAGGCCTCGAACTCACAACTATCCTTAAACCTCTGCCTCCCAAGTGGATCAAAGGCATCCATCACCATGCCTGGCTTTCCCCATGATTTTGAATAGCTTTTTATACCTTTATCATGTACCTCCTATGCATCTCTTTTGTTGATTATTTCCTTTCAGTTTTCTTTGTTTTTTTTTTTAAATATATTATTTCTGGAGAATTTTTTATACATTCTGTGTATAATTCTTATCAAAAAATAATTTGAAAATATTTTCTCCTGAGCTATGGCTTGTCTTTCTTGTTCTCTTGATAGTGTCTTTCAAAAGGCAGATGCTTTAATTTTATTTTTTCATAGGGATTCTTTTATTATCATTTATATCTGCTTAAATCAGTATTTGCCATCCAATATTCTGTTTTCTACCAAAGGCCCAGATTATCAGGCTTGATAACTCAGTTGACAATCCACTTTGAGATATATTTTAAAATAAACTTAACTTTATTGAGCATTTTAGTTCACAGCAACATTGAGCAGAGGGCTCAGAGTTTCCCATGGTGCATTGCTCCCACCCATGCCTAGCCTCTTATACATTATCAGTTTACATGGTTTACAATTGGTGAATTTGTATGGATACCTCATTGTCACTCAGTCCATAATCTGCGGTAGGATTCACTCTTGGTGTTACACAATCTAAGTGTTCGAATTCATAATAAAGTATACATCTACCAACCATGTCAATCCAACATTACGTTGTTGGTTGGAGTAGTTTTTCTGCACTAATCCTATGTTTGTTTCCTTCACAAATCTCAGACAATCGCTGATCATTTTCTCATTTCCATTGTCTGCTCTTTTCAGTGTCATGGAGGCCTTTTCAGATTGGCTGCTTTCATGTATATTATACATTTCAATGATTTCACTGACATCATCTGCATGTACTGTAATCTGCTTACTATGAGTATGAATACTGAAGGGCCTTTTGGTTTTATTCAGCTTTTCATTATTATGGATAAAGTTGCTATAAACATTCTGAGCACATTTTTCAACTTCTTTGGGTAATTTTCTAGCAATCACGTGGTGAAAGTATGCTTAGTTTTTATAAACCACCAAATGGCCTGTCGGACTTGTATCATTTAGCAATTCTGTGAAGACTGAATGGGTAATGAGTGACTCACATCCTTGTCAGCAGCTTCTGCTGGGTTTTGGCTGATCACATGGATGTGTGGTAATAAACCCATTGCTGGTTTAATTTGTGTTACCCCGATGACATTAGTGCTGGAACATCTTTTCACAGGTTTAATTGCAATTTGTATATTTTCTTCAGTGATAAAGCTGTTAAAGTTTTGTTCATTTTTTAAATGAGGACATATGTTTTCTTATTGTTGGGTTTTAAGTGCTCTTTGTATATGTTTAAAACTACTCCTTTGCCAGAAATGTGTTTTTCATGTTATCCTATCTGTGGCTTGTGTTTTTTTTCTACTGATACTATCTTTTTTTTTAAAGCAGAAGTTTTAAATTTGAATGCAGTCTGGCATATTAACAATTTATTTAATAGTTCATGCCTTTGAGATTGAACCTAAAAGGTCATGACGAAATCCAGCATTATTTAGATTTTCTTATTTATTATTGTTTTGTGAGTTTTATAGTTCTTAATCCGAAATTTAGATCTGGCATAAATTTTGGGTTAGGATCTGAGGAATGTAACATCTGAGCATATTTTCTTAAAAAAAATATGGGTGTCTTATTCTAGAATGACTTGTGAAGATAATCCTTTCTCCATGGATATTACCTTTGCTTCTTTATCAAATATAGGCTAACTGAAATTGGGTAGGAAAATTTCTGGACTTTCTTCTCTCTCATCTACAACATTCTACAACATTTTGATTAATGTAGTGCTATAGTGATTTTTGAAGTGATGCATTATCATTCTTCCAATATTGCAGGTCCCCTTAAATATTTACTTAGCTGTATGATAACTTTTGGGCTTTCCATGTAAAATTTTTCACCTATTTGTCAAAATCAAAGAAATAATTGTCAGGAATAACATTGAATCTATAGACATAGTTGGGAATAATTAACATCTTGACAGTCTTGAGTCATATTGTTCACGAACTTAGAATATCTCTAAATTTATTGTTTTTTTTCAGAGTCTTCCTTAGATCTATTCTCTACGTTGGCCTCCATAAAAAGTAGATGATGTAATGCTTTAATTGGCTTTTGTGAAGATTTTGTAACATAGCACGATTGTTAGTCTCTACTGTGAACTTGATTTGATCAGGGATAACCTAAGAGATATATCCCTTGAGGGGGTTTCTGGGGACATTTCTAGCAAGGATTCACCAAAGGGCAACAGAGTGGGAAGCCCTTCCAGCAGCATCCTATATATGAAGAGTTTCCAGCAAATGCAATGCTTTCTGCCTGGCTGCCATTCCTTCCTGCTGGTGAATGCATTTCCCCTCTCATTGCCATTCTATATGGATGTTGGAACCCAGCTTCTTCCGCCTTCTCATGTGGAGAGAAGCCAGCAGCTCTCCATAAGTCCTCCAAGCCCTCAGCATCAGATTGTGACTGTTGAGGCACCCAGCCTCATGGACTGAGCAGCTACTGGGTTCTTAATCTGTCAAGCATGGACAGCCATTGCTGGACTACCAGCACATTTTACATGCAGATAAGACAACACTGATATTTCATAGCAAATCTAATACATTTCCACTCTAATATATTTTATTGTTTATTTTTCTCTAGAGAAATCTGGCTAATACAAATACTAGATGAGTAGTATTGAGAACCACACTTAATACACAGTGATTGGCTGACATCTAGTATAGAATATTATCACCAGTCCCATATAATACATTTATAAGGAACTCACATTTCCATATTAAATAATAAATATTTATTGAATTATAAAATCAGTTGGCAAGCTCATAGTTTAAATTACAATCTTTTAAAAATTTATTTATTTGTAAAAAATATTTATTTGTGAGGATAGAGAGTAGTGGGGGGCACACTGAGAGAACTCCAGATGCACGTACTGCTTTGTGCATTTGGCGTTATGTGGGTGAACTGGGAAACAAACCTCAGCCAGCAAGTGCTGCAGGCTTGGCAGGCAAGTGTCTTTCATCACTGAGCCGTTTCCTCAGCCCCTCAATTGAAATCTTCAAGACTGATAAATTTAATTCACTCTTCTCACCAGACTTGCTCATGAATCAAGGATTTTGAAGGGAAATTGCAATATTTTTAAAGTCTACTTTGAGGATCATGCCTAAAGTCTTTAGGTGCTAACTTCACTAAGCTTTTCTGAGAAGCTCGGTTATCCAAGGCTGGTTTCCTTCCTGAAATTGTATGTTTCATTGTGTAGCAGTCCTCAGTAGCAGGACAGGTCCCCAGGGACATTGATCAGTCCAGCTCTTCCTCAGCCCATTGGCAGTCCTAGCAGTAGCTGGAAAAGTACTGAGAACAGAACGTAACATTCTTATCCAGATAAGAGGATTATTTGGAATAATGTGAGCTATGTCTTTATTTCCCCTCCCCTGAGAATAGGTGCTCTGCAATACTGGAACTCCAGCCTTTTTGTGGTGGTTTGAATGTATGGCCCCATTAGCTGAGGTGTTTTATTAAGACTGAGCTGGCAATGGGGTCTCCAGTAGACAGAGTCCTGCTGGGGAAGAGGAGGGGTACGTCAGTGGGAACAGATCATCAGTCCTGTCTACATAGGGGTGTGTTAAAAACAGCTTTGAGTTCTAGTGGTTTTGTCTCCTTGGATCTCTAACATGAGCCAGCTTCTTCAGGCATTGATGACATTCTTCTGGATTCTGTAATCCTGAACGCTACCCAGAAACTGCTTCTGGTCAGGTGTCGAAGAGGACTGCAACACCTGTGTGTTGTGTGGCATCTGACTGTGGATTTAATTAGAAGCAAGAAATAGTGTGCTATAATAGAACTCAGTAAGAGAGGTGGTTTGCTGAAAGACTTTTAACTTGTTGATTTGTATATGAAAACATGCGTAGGGGAGAATACATTGGCATCCCTAGGAATAAGTTAGTTCTCAACAAGGCAGTGTCTCCAATGTCAGAAACACTGTATGTACCTAACCATCAATACATTACAATTATACTCACCCCACTTTGTTCTCTTGGATAAAGTCCCCTAACCTCACAAATCTCTTGTCGAGTGGGTGAAATATAGTTCTTGTTCCTCTCTAATAACTCAGCTGCTCATGGGAACTGAAGCACTGTTCACCCTCTCGTGAGTTATGTGTTTGGTCCTCTCCACAGCCCTAGGGGAGGAGGAGGAAAGAGGGCTGATTAGATTTTCACTTGGAAGGAGTCCATGATATTGTGAGGCCTTCAATTACTCCATATGCAATGAGCCACAGTTATTGTTAAAATGTGGTTTTCAGTTTATCACTCCAGTGGTTTCCACTCTAGGGAAACAGAACTCTTTCTTTCTAGATGTTCTTTCTTTCTAGTTTTGGGCTGACACCCAGAAACCTAAGATCTCTGAGAAATCCTAGAAAAATCATCCATTTTCAGCTGTTCTTACTGTTTCTTCCTGTAAGGATAACTGATTTCCAATATTTACAATTATTGGAATTAAGACCAGAAAAATCTTAATTCCTTCCTGTTTTTTATGCTATTGTAATCCAACCTCTTCACTAGTAAAAATGCTCTCAGAAAAGTATCAATACTTCCAAAATCTCAGTGTAACTCATGGCTTACTGGTCAATCAGCCCAGCCTTCCATCCTGCTAATGTCACCACATGGTTCCATTCTTCTATGAAATAACTTTATTACATTTCACAGATGACTATATCTTATAGTACTTGTCTTCCTGGCTGATTGCAATTAACATTGTGATCACCAGATCTACCCATATCATCATAAATAAGGGATTTCATCTTTTGGTGGCTTTTTGCAATTTTTTGTGCACATCTTTATTAATTCATCAGCTGATGTGCCCTTAAATTGGTCCCAATTCTCAGATATAGTGCATGGTGAGGCAGTAAATGTGAAGATACAAATGTCTTTTCAATATACCAAATTTATTTCATTTAGTTAGATATATTCACAGAAGCAGAACTGCTGGGTTATATGGTTGTCCTATATTTAAATTGTCAAGAAAAACACATCTTGTTTTCCTCACTGGCTCTACTAATGTATCTCCAGCCATTAGCACACAAGCATCCGCTTCTGTCTGAATTCTACCAGTTCCTCCTATTTTTAGTCCTTTACGTTATAGTGTCCATTTTTGCTGCAGTGAAGTGAAATCTCATTGTAGTTTGGACTTGTATTTCTGTGATATTGGTGATGTAAAACTTTATTTTTCATATGCCTGTTGCCCATTTGTATTTCCTTTTGAGACATTTTTATTAAGCTCTTTTTATAATTTAAAAAAAAAATGACTTTTTGAGCTTTTTGCTATCAAGAAATTGGAGTTTCTCACATATTCTGGGCATTAATCACCTGCCAGAGGGAACGTTTAGAAATATTTTCCCTCATTCTGCTGGTTACTCTCTACCCTTTTCATTGAGTCCATTGTTGGATAGAAGCACTCAGTTTCATGCAATTCCATCTGTGTGCTTTAATTGTGTTTTCTATGCTTTTGTACAAAAAATTTTGCCTATTCCAATGGCCCATGATACATTTCATAGTTAAGGTTTCATATTCATTTTGGTGGCATTTTGCATTGTTGTCCTGAGAGGCGACAGGTATCACATTTTATTTTTTTCCATATACATTATTCAATTTTTGAAGTGTTTATTTTATTTTTTTAAAATATTTTATTTATTCATTTTCTAGCTGAGAGAGAGAGAGAGAGAGAGAGAGAGAGAGAGAGAGAGAGAGAGAGAGAGAGAGAGAGCACCAGGGCCACCGCTTTGTGGATCTGGCTTATGTGGGTCCTGGGGAATTGAACCCAGGGCCTTAGGCACTGGAGGCAAGTGTCTTAACCGCTGAGCCATCTCTCCAGCCCTTGAAGAGTGTTTATTGAAAAAGGCATTTTTCTCCCTTGAGTGTGTTCATAGCCCCTTCATGGAAAGCCAATTGGCTATAAATATGCATGTTTACTTTTATATTATTATATTAGATTGATGTATGTTCATTTCTTCATGCCAATACCAGTCTGTTATATTATTTTTTAAGCCAGAGAGTGTTATCCATTCTGCTTGTTATTTTTGCTAAAGATGGCTTGACTTTGATTACTTATTTTATTGAGGTGTCATCCAAATTTTTGGATTGCTTGTTTTCTAATGTTTTTGAAGAATATCATTGATATTTTGGTAGGGATTATACTGAATCTGAGGATGGCTTTGTATACTATGGACATTTTAATAATAATTATTATTCTTATTCATAAACACAGAATTCATGATGACCTGAGTACTGTGAACATTGTATTACATGTCCCTTTTATATGATTTTGTCAATATTTCATATTTTCTCATGAAGCTCCTTTATATTTTTTCCTACTTTTATTCACAGGAATTCTTGTTGTTGATGCTGAGAAATAGGGTTGCTTTTTTGATTGTTTAATTTACTATTAGTGATAAAAAGCTACTGATTTTTATGTATGCAGTGATTTTGTATATAATTGCCAAGTCAATTTATAAGTTTTAATATGTTTTGGTGAAATCATTGGGAATTTCAAAATATAAGATCATGTCATCTGAAAACAGTGGAATTTGACTTCCACTTTATAAAACCGTGTGCTCTTTATTTCTTTCGCCCAAGGACTTAACTTAACCTTAACTATGCAATGTATCATGGGCCATTGGAATAGGCAAGAATTTTTTTGTACAAAAGCCCAAAAGCATAGAAAACACAATTAAAGTACACAGATGGAATTGCATGAAACTGAAGTGCTTCTACCCAACAATGGACTCGATGAAAAGGGTAGAGAATAACCAGCAGAATGAGGGAAAATATTTTGCACTAGGACTTTGAGTATTATGTTCAATACAAGTGGTGATAAGAATTCACCTATCTTCTATTAGCTGATTTTCCCCATATTTGTTGTCAATAATTAGATGCATTGTATGAGCAAGTCTTATGATAGTACCCCCATTTCTCTTCTCACTGCTAGGGGCCCTTCTCAGTGAGCTTGCTGGACCAGTCATGGGCTAGGGGATTATGAATTGTACAAGAGGTAGTTAGGTGTTTTTTTTTTCCTTTGTTGTGTGCTATTGCTGAGGGGGGTGATGGCTTTGGATATTTTTCTTCACCATGGCTCTTACAATCTTTCCCCCCCTCTTCTTCTCAGGTCCCGGAGTCATGGTGGGTGAGTTTTAGGTCTGCTTTACTGTTGAGGCCTTAAGAATCTCTCGATTTCTGCTTTGGATCCTGTTGGGTATCCTCAGTTGTCTGTCTCTATTATCCTTTTCTAGATCATCTGACTTGCTGTGGAGGTAGGTCTCTTGCTCATCTCGCTACTTCCTCCAATTTTCTTTTGGGCTCTACCTCATAAGTTATGGGTGGTCCATCTCCTGCCTGGGTGACAGGCAACATCTCTGGTCCTATTGGATTCTTCAGTTGCTTCTGTGAGTTTGGGTGGCTGAGTACAGTGAAGTGAACCCAGGAAAACCATCCTTTTGGATGGCCCTGTGTGAGCAAAGTGCCCTTGTTTTCCCTTGAAATGAAAGACTTTTGAATGACTTTACCATTTTACATCCTTGATCCTGCCATGATTTAGTTCTTAATGATTCCTGAGATGCTCTGAAGGCATCATTCCTGTTGTTTCAGTGTGGAATGAGTGGACGATTTAGACAGGAGTCGGGAGTTGGCGCAAGGCTTGGTTTATTACTAAAGGCGTAGGCAAATCCCCCAATTCCCAAGACTCCTAACCTGGCCAGTCCATTTGGTTCAATCCACCACTTTCCTTCGCCCCCTAAAGGCCAGAGTTGGGGGGCTGGCCTGGAGCAGATGGGCACCATTCCAATCCTGAAGGAGCAGGGAGAATGCTTCAGATTCTCGCCCCAGGGGACAGGGTGACTTCTCACCCAAGAGTGTCAGAGAGGCATCGCATAGGGAGGCTTTTTTTAGGTCAGTTTATATACGTTCTTTAGCTCCTGTATCTTATCAGTATTGACCAGATCTTACACAGCCCAAAGCCTTAGGTGTCTCCCACACACTCAAACTGACAGTTAATATGCATCTTAACTTTATATATTATTTCTACATCTTAACAATATTGTCATACACTATTACATTGTTACATTGATATATAATATATGGTAAAAACACTAGTTATATTCTAACAATACTTTTAAGCTTCCTAAATATTCCTTTACTCTTAATACTAATTTATCACACATTTAAAATTGTAACTCAAACTATTTATTTAACCACATTCTTAACAATAATAAACCCATTCTTTAATACTCAAAATATGTCCACACTTAGCTTTATCATTCTTAACTAAAACATCTTAACTAAAACACTTTCACACCTTAATTTTACCTCTATCCATTATATTTAATGAGCTTCTTCACATTTCTTATACTTCACTTTTCATCCTTAGCTGTGCTTAACTTGTGTTTATTTCCTCACACATTATTGTTTAAGTACGCTTCTCACATTTACATTATCATTATTATTTTATCATGTCTATTAAATTTATCATTTATTATTTGACTTAAAGCACACTCCTCACACAGTGCAGTGTAAGAGATTTCATTTTAAAGATGCTAATATCTTCAGCAACTACAGTTCCTTGTCTACAACTTTAAACATGCCCCCAATTATTCACAATTCTCACAAAAAAAATTGTCTAAAGGCAACTACCAATGTCTATTCCACAGTCCGAGAGCTTAAGAGCTTTGAATTTTCTCCTGCAAAATTAATTAGTCTAGTATTTTTAAACTCAACCCCATGCAAAGCCTCAGGGCATGGGCAAAATGTAGACATGCTTTTAGCTAGAATATACTAGAATGACTCTTGTCAGTCTTCAAATAACATTCTTATTTTCATTTGAAAGCTATCCCTAAACTAAACTTTCCATTCTCCTGTCCACATTCTGGCTTTCTGAGCTGCCAGAAGAATTTCCCATTCATTTCTGTTTTAAAATTTATCTAATCTATTTTTTTTTCAAAAATTTCCAAATTCCTTTTACAAAGCCACTTTCAAAAGCTATAATCTATGACTTAATCTCTTCTTGGTGCCTTCTTTCATGCTTTTCATTTTACTTAGTATAATTTTAACTCAATTTTTGCTGGATGATTTTTAAAAAAATGATTTTCATCTGTTAAGTTTTGTAGTTGGATTGTTGAATCCTTTGTGATTTCTTAAAGTTCATTTCTTCTAGATAGCTATTCTAAAATTTTCATTGGAAAGTTTGCCTGTACTGGTCAGCATGTGGTGAATGTTTGGAATTTTATTTTCACAATAAATGAGGCATAGTTCTCTGAATGCTCTTAATACTTGCTGATACATGACATTTCCCAGACTTTGAAGGGTTAGGTCTTTATTACAGTGCTTGCACTCAGGCTCTATTTGCTTGTCTTTCCAGACATCCTAGGCAGGCTTTTAATTTTCTGAGTTCATAGTCACTTCCAACACTTCAAGTCACCTTCAGTCTAGACTTTCTGCTTGGCCACTGGTTCCTGCTTTGGTAATAGAGGGTGATCCAAGGTCAGGTGTGTGTGGTGCTCAGTTATTTAACACAAACTTGGAGAATACCAGGTAAGGACGGTTGATTTTTGTAAGCCTCTCCCTGGTACTAAGATAGGTTGAGATACCGTGAACAGTCATTAGCCTGTGGTCAGATGATGAGAGAACATTTCCAGATTCCTATACCATTTTTTTTCCTGGTGATGAATACTACAACACTGTTAGACTGAAGACCTTACATTTCTTTCTTTTATTTTAAAAAGGGTTTGATACTGTTTATTATTTTGTTTTTTTTTGTTGTTCCAAATATTGGTTAATATTAATTGTTCTTTTCTTTCTCTCCTGGTGGTGCTGGATGTTTGCTGGTTTTCTATGTTAGAGATAATTGATTCCTTCCAGCTAAGAGTTTCTCGCCATTGAGCAGATCACTTAGCCAATCAGAGAGCCATTGATTACCCACCTCATTTAAGTGCCTCTATTGCACTGCTAGGTACTTTTTGCCTTGCTGGTCTCTGTCCTATTGCAATGTCCACCGCTTTCTGAGACCATTGGTCACTGTTGTATATCAGTGTACCCTTGATTTATCTAAACATCATTGGCCAATTTCCCCTGGCAGCTCTATACAGGCTAACCATCTGGAAGCTGGCTCCCTTTCCAGCAGATCCAGTGGGGTCTATCACAGCAGCCTGTGGTATCTTCAGCAATAGGGTCTTATCTTTTGCTTGGGGTGGGTAATCAAGAGTTTTGCCTGTCTTGTATTAGGGACCTCATAGCTGAAGACCTACATTTCCTTGGGCTGTTTATTGATGAGGTTAATTCATCGACCAAGACTACTACAAGCAGCCACAGGCTATACTGGCTAAAATCACAGAATCACAGTCTTATAGATTTGTGTATATACTTCTACCTCACACTGCACATGTTCTAGGGGCTCTGAACACAGTTGCTGGCCTTGTGAGGGGAGCTGTTGTAGTCAGTTTTCCAGTTGCTGCACAGAAAGAACCCAAGCAAAAGTGGCTTGTGGAAGGTTTATTTGGCTTATGGACTTGAGGGGAGACTCTATCATGGCAGGAAAAAAGATGGCATGAGCAGAGGGGTGGACATCACCTCCGCCACAGCACTACAAACAGCGACATGAAGGTGTGCCAAACACTGGCTTATAACCCCATAAGCCAGCCCCCAATGACACAGCTCTAGCGAGGTTCTAACACCTAAACTGCCATCACCTGGGGATCGATCATTCAGAACACATTCATTTGTTTGTGGGGGACACCTGGATCAAACCACAACAGGAGCCATAAGGCTCTACCCAATATTAGGCATCATCAGCCTGACACTGAGTTACAGGACCAAGTTTTGTGCTTATTCTAACTCCCAGTCCCTAGCCAATGGAGCTCATGCTGGTCATGAATGGAATAGTGTGGGTAAAGACAGTCCCTAAGCATCCACGATTGACAGTGACTGGGCCACACCTGACTTTCATAGACACAAGTCCCTTATCAGGGCTCTATTCAGGCCCATGCCACAGCTGGTGGCAACACACGGAGAAACCAGAAGCTATCTACATGGGACAAAGGTCTTGACTGGTTGCTTAATAGCTTCTTCTTACTCCAAGGGCACCTGTCTCTGAGGATCAGGAGTGATGGTGGAAATGGTTCAGCTGGCTTATAGCTGAGTTTCAAAGCTGTAGAAATGGTGCAGTGTGGCAGGGTTTTGGAATGGTATGCCTGAGACTCACTCTTCAATATTGCCATAGGGATGGTGGTATTGAAGGCTGAAACACTGGTCTTCCCACCAGGACGTAAAGATTTCTCTGATGTTATCAAGTCTACATGTGCTATCTGTGGACTCTGGCAAGGGTATATGGACTTCTAGTTTTTGAGTGATACTAGATCTTGTCAATCAGATGCGCCTGGCTCTGAGCTCAAAGGCAGAACATTCAGTTCCCACTTTTGTGCGCAGTCTTCTAGTGAGTAGTCTCTATATTTCTGAGCCCTTCTGCCTGAGGTCAGAGCAGAAGTATTAGAGGGACTTCCTTGGCTGCGTGGCTAAGGCAGCTGCAAACATGAGGTCAACTGGTAATGGTCAGAGAGGTCGGGGGGTGGTGAAACTCTGCCCAATGTTAGGGTTCATCTCGGTGATCTTGTACTTAATAGCTTCTTTCCTACTCCAAGGGCAACTCTCTCTCTCCATACTGGGCTGGTTGGAGTTGGGGAAAAGATGACACAGCAAACTCTCTCCCTCCTGTTTTCCTTAATGCACCTTATCATTTAAAAGTAGACACGAGGATCTCTCCCTTGGCTACTTCAGCTCTTGAGAACATGGTTTGGTTTATGAATAGCTGTACATATTGTGTCTGTGGGGAGACAGATAATTACTGAAGGACCTTATTCAGTGGCCATCTTCCTTCACATCTATTTTGTTTTCCAGCTTCTACTTGCAGTTTCTTATTTTGACCATTCTCCTTGGGTGGCTTCCTTTGATCTCATTATTCTAATTAGTCCTTTAACTTTAATCCCTTCTGTCGGGCATGATGCTGCTCGCCTGTAATTCTAGCACAATGGAAACAGAGGAAGTCAAGGCCAGCCTTGATTGCATACATAGCGAATTGGAGCTTGAGGCCAGCTGGACTACTCAAGACCTGCGGGATGGGGGAAAACATCTTTAATCATTTCTAAAATCACTTTAATATTGCAGTGGTTAATTTCAAGTGTCAGCTTGATTAGATTAAGGATACCAAGAAACTGTAAACCTGCAAAATCCATGAAAGTATTATGTTGCATATGCCTATGAGATTGTTTCCTGGCATATTTACATGCATCTGAGTGAACTATGTAGGGAAGACTGGCCTTCAGTACCATCCAATTGGCTGCACCCAGAAAGAAGGATGGAGAAAGGGATTGACTGCATCACCTCCTGAGAGTGAAACATACTGTCTATTGTCCTGAAAATCAGAATTCCAGGCTTTCAACTCTGTGACTTGCACCAATGTCCTGCCCTGCCTCCCTTTCCCCCAAGTATTCTTGCTTTCAACCTCCAACTGAGAAGGTACTTTTGCCTGTTCAGACCTGGACTAAATTCTGCGACCCAAATCCCACGTTCTCATTTCTGAAGGAAACCTGTCATCAGACTTCTTAGCTGCCATAATCCCATGAGCCAATATTCCTAATAAACTCTCTCTCATCTATTTAGATAATATCCTATTAATTTTGTCTCTTTTGAGAATTGCAACTAATATGTATCTAAATCTTTTCTTGGTGTGTTTTCAGGTCCCTTTACACTGCCATTTGGAGCATCTATTTGAATATTCAGTATTGTACATTTGACACATCTCAGCATGAAATAAAACCATATATTTTATGCTGCCCACACTAAACTAGATCTGTTTTGTATGCAAGAATCTCTCAATGAGGCTCTAGGTATGATTCCCACAGATTATAAACTGCTGCATGTCTTTCTAATCAGCCTTCCTGTCTTTCAGTGCTGTGGAACGAGGAAGTCAAGGCCAGAAATTTGACTTCCAGTCAATTTCCGATATCTGGAAAATATCCCCACTCTGCAACCACTGCCAACGCTCTAGTCTCGCATTAGTAATCTTCCAAGCGAGCTGTTCACAGACATTAGCGTACCTTAGCCATCATCTGGAGAGCTTTCTGAAATTCATGTTATTAGGATGGAGTTTGTGATTTGATGGGCTGGAAAAGAGGTGTGAGAATATTCATTGCTAACAAGTAGGTAGGTGATTGTGATTTTGGAGGTTTGAGGACCACACTTTGAGGATCACTGTCCTTGGCTATTTCAACAGCCACCTAATGAACTGCTGCTTCTATCCAGGATGTCTTCCCAGCGGAATTTCATGATTGTTACATTCTAAAACACACATTGGCTTCAAACCTGCAATTTCGCTCTGTGGCATTTTGGGCCAATCAAATATCCTGTAGTTGACACAGTGTTTGCGTGAACATGGTAGGCATTAGCCAATGAGGAGAATTTGCATTGGAAGTGTTGAGACACAATTTGTTCTGGCACGGGAATAAGGGATAAGGGGAGAGAGGAGACTGGGTTCTTTGTGATTAGTCTAGGTTACTTATCAAGATAACATTGCAAGGAAGCAAAGCTTTTCAGGGAAGCCGGCTATTAAATAAGTTATACATACATACTCACACATATATGTGGTTTAGTCAAGAGTATATTTGTTATATCTCTAGTATTAAGATTATGGTTTCTTTATAAAAAAATTTCATTTGCTTGGAACTTCTACCTTCAAAAATAATTTTATGTAGAGCATAGACCTATATGTATGTATATATTTTATATATATAGGATAAAATAAATAACTAATAAATAATAAATAAATTTATTTATATTATTATATATTATTATGATGTATATTTACATATATATATATACATTTGTTTGTATACACAAATATACACATATAGCCTAGTGAGGAAATCACCTTGATTGGATCACAAGGTTGTGCTAGGCTGTGATCTTTGAAAGGACGGATGGAAATTGAATGTCTTAAACATTTTCAATAAGCTTGGATTTGCTTTTGCACATTCACCCATCTTGCATTGTTTGAGTATTTGTTTTGTATTTCTCCACGAGTCTTTTGAGAGCTCAAGAGATTTGTATTTATAGAGTATATCTACTTGCTTGGTTTGTATATAGAAACTTTTCTATTAAAATTAGCTGAAGAACTTTATTTAGCTTTGCACTTTAGTCAAGAGTATATTTGTTATAGCTCTAGAGTCTTAATATTATGATTTCTTTATAAAAAGAACTTTCATTTGCTTTGAAGCCTCTACCTTCAAAAATATTTTTTATGTAGAGCATAGAAAACTGTCTCCTGAAATATTATCCAGCTTATTTTGGAAAATCCATTATAAAAGTATTTCTCCCCTGTGCACAGAGGTGAATAAATTCAAGAGAAAAAAAAAGAAAGAAAATTTGGGTTTTCCAAGGAAGAGTAGGGTGTTCTCTCCTGAGAACAGTAGGTGTGAATTAAGATCTTCTTGCTTCTTGCTTTAAAGCACACATCTCCGTCTCCTCCTTCATTTCTTCCTTGAGAAGTCACAGTGAAGCATAGGGACATCTGTCTTGAAAGTGTTTCCACCCTCCCAAAGAGATTGCTGAGTGTCAGACTTCTATTTTCACAGGACTGAACATTTTTCTCTTCTCTTTGGGGGACAATATACTGCTGCTGACCTTTAACATGATCAGTTATGAAACACAAATAAAGTACAAACAAGAGAGGCCATAAAGTACCTTTTCTTTTAAATTTTTTCTTTTATTTATTTGTAAGGAGAGAGAAAAGGAGAAAGAGAGAGAGAGAGAGAGAGAGAGAGAGAGAGAGAGAGAGAGAGAGAGAGAGAGAAAGAAAGAGAGAGCACATCAGGGACTCTGGCCACTGCACAAGTACTCCAGATGCATGTACCACTTTGTGCATCTGGCTTTTTCATGGGTTCTGGGGAGTTGAACTTGGGTTGTTAGGCTTTGCAGGCAAGCACCTTAACCACTTATTAATTTCCCCAGCCCAAGTATCACCATTTCTTACAAAGAAATATTACAAAAATGCAGGCACAACACGCTTCCAGAATAAAGAATATTCCTTTAAATCAAAAAATTACACTTAATGGGAAAAAAACACTACTTTGTCCTCACCTTGTAGGAAACTATTAAATATTATTGGACCAGCGCTTTTCCGGCATCATGGTGCTATTGCCCTAGAAAAGTTAGCAGCCTCCAGGAAAGAAAGTTAAAATCACCTTTGCTTTCTTCACTCTTCATTTTAATTTGCCATTTGAGGGCTTTGATTTCCGTGTATGTCATAGCAGCCTATTTTGGTTCAATTAAGCATTTCCTTTTCTGTTTTTTTTCTCTGTTCTGCTCCAGGGGAACCATCCTAACAGCTAAGAATTCATGACATTAGATCAGATGCTCCTTTCTTTCTGTCCTTCATCCAGTGGCAGCTTTAAAGCCTTTGATGATTCTGCTCTATAATATTTAAAGTTCTGTTCATACTTAGGGTTTTATGAAGTAGCTCGCTGTGTGGGAAGGAGAGGAAAGAGTCTATTAAAATCTACAATCCTCTTAGTGATCCATTCACTGACTCTCTCAACAAATCTCTTCAAATTCTTCCCTCTGCTGAAAACAAGTGGGAAAGCAAATGGAAGCCCAAATCTTACCAAGGGCTGCAGAGTTTGCTTAGTGGTTAAAGGCACTTGCTTATAAAGTCTGAAGCCCTGGGTTTGATGGCCCAGTGCACACATGAAACCAGATGCACAAAGTCACACATGTATCTGGAGTTCATCTTCAGTGACAAGAGGCCCATATTCTCTCTCTCCTTGCAAATAAGTAGTAAATAAAAATAAGAAAAATAAAAATAGAATCTTACCAAAACAAATCTAAGAGCCCCTCCCCCACCCAAAGTAAAAATTCCTAACAGAATAACTCCCAGGGTTTTCTTATTTTGCCTATTCTGAGCATCAGCAGCTCCAATCCTATGTTAGAGTGGGCTTTAGCCAGCTCAAGCTGATCTGCACTGAGAGCAACATACTCTTTACATATGCACAGCAAACTTTCCCTCCGTACATGACTGGACTTTTGAGATCTGCTCTTCTTTTCCAACTCACTCATAGGGGTATTGGGAGGTTTGACCATTGTCAGCCATGGGGATATCCTATTTTGGTCTGCACTTCCTCTTGTGGGTAATGTTGTTCTCATTCATGTCTATCTGCCAACCCTAGTCCATTCACTTCTAGTTTGTTTGAGTCTCTTTATTCTATGATAGGTCTTATTTCTATGGAACACGTGATTCTTTGTTAACAGTTACTTACGATGTATAATCCACAGCTGTTGATATCTTTAGGCTGACCAATTTTTCATGAGTCTTTGGAAGACTGATGACCATAATTCTACACACTAAAGCTGTAGTTTGTGAGGGTAGATTAAATAAAAGTGAACACATTTAAATGAGAGCTGAAATCACACTCACCATTTTTGTAGGGCCATCATTCTATCTATGTAACACTGTTAGACAGCTCTCCTCTCATTTATCCTCAAGCCCCTAAGTAGTGATAGTGATAGTGGTGGTGGTGATGGTGGTTATAGCAGCAGCAGCAATGATAAGATACTACAAACATTTCATAGACTTCCTCGATCTCAATTTTACTTTTATTAACTGAGTTAATATTTAAATAATCCTTTGTGTCAAATGCTATTAATTATGCTCATTTATAGAAAAGGAAACCAAGCATGATACTCTACTTATAGGCAATAGGCAGTCTAGTTTCTTCCTCCCTCTCTCTCTCCCTCCCTCCCTTCCTTGTTTCTGTCTTTCTTTCTTTCTTCTTCCCTTCCGTTCTCATTTTCCCATTGCCTTCCTTATCTCTCCCTCTCTTTCTGTTTCTCTCTCTCTTTGTATTGTCAGATGTTGAACCAAGGGTCTTATGCATGCTAGGCAAGCACTCCACCATAGAGCTACATTTCCAGGCAATAGTCTGGTTTCTTAACTTCTGCTTTTTTAGTGAGAAGTCTAATCAGAGAACTGGCTTTTCAATCACCTTTGGCTCCTAAATAAAGGACTTTTTTTTACACAAGATAATCTTGAGACTAAAAGATATTAGAATAGGCTGAAAACAAACCTTCAAAATCTCCAGTGATCCAGAGGAAGGGGTTTAGAAAGCAGGGATCTGAAATCTGGTATAGCAGGACTTAAATACAGGTAGTCCCTTAATCAGAATGTTTTCCTGTAGCCATACAGGTATTTTAAACTGGAGTGAAAACATAAATGAAGATAGCTGACAAACTAAATGAATAGTTTTGTGGAGTTCTTCTATTGCTCTTTCTAATATAGATTTATTTAATAAATACATAGATCACATTTTTCTGTTATGTGCTAATTTAGGTGTTATTAATATACAAACCAATATAAATGCATATATACATATATGCACGTTAATACCTCATCTAGAAATTCAGTGCTATATCTCACTAACAGCAAGCTTACTCTACACAAGATGCTGAGGCCCAGAGTGGTTCAATAGCTTGCCCAGGGTCACACAAAGCTGGGATTAGCAGAGCTGGGATTCAAATCCAAACACACTGATACCAGACTGTGTTTTTAATTGCCGTGCCATTCTGCTTAATCCCAGTTAAGCCATGGGATGAAAGGGCTGTCTGGCATTTTCGTTCCTGCATAAAGAAGGTTAGGGCTTGCGACCACAGTTGCTGATGAGACTTTTTGAGGCGGCTAGTACCTGAAGTGCTCTCTTGCCCATGTCTGGCTCTTTTCTTTCACAGGCACGGAGATCATAACCTTGGAACCTAACATAGGATTGATCAAGCAGGACTTTGAGGCTACCCCAGAAAAACTTGGGAACTTGGCTCACCATGACCACACTACATTATAGATGATATAACCACGCTATTATCCTTGCATGCTGATGGACCAGCTAGCTCACATTGCATTATGCTCTTTAATCCAAGAGAGAAATGCAATGCATAAAACTGAAATGGGATTTTCTACTTGGTTTGTTAATGAAATATCTGAAAGCACTTTCTGCCACAAAGTGCTTCACTTTATAACACAGACAAAATTCCAGCTGAGTGATCAGATTCCATGCAATTAAAAATTCCTTCTCTAATTTCAGATTCTCTTTGTTTATGATCCCTTTTTCCTTCTTTTACTCTGCTTTACAACTGCTAAATTCTTTATTGAATCACTCCCTGGAGATAGCTGAATATTGATAATGGGAAAAAACAATTCTATATGCAAAATGTGTGTGAAAATATGTAAATATTTGTACTTCTTAGCTCTGGAATAAATCTAAGTTGAAATGTATAAATACATTCTTTTCAGAATTCTCTCAAATGCCTTATATAATCAAAACTTCATCTGAATGTGAGCTGAAGATGGGACACACAGTGGTGATTATTTATTAATCATACATTTAATATTCCCCATGCTGCTATAAAATGTCTGAGGAGACATGCTGCTAAGAATAAACTTGCTCAGCATTGCAGTATAATACAGACAATTTTCCACAGGGACAGAAAAAAATCATATCTTCTCACCTATCGAGAAATAAATTGCTAACAATTTTGCCCATTTGAGCTGGGAAGTAATTAGTGATTTGGAAAAGAGGCCCAAGCATATAAAGAACTTGAAATGTGTCTTATGCAGGTAGAACACATGCTCATTTTGGATTTTGCTGTAAGTTTTGTGCATTTCGTAAATTTCCTTTACTTTGATCACAACCTTAGCACTAATAGGTTGATTTTCTGAAATAGTAATTATAATAAAATAGCCAGGTTTTATATATATATATATATATATATATATATATATATATATATATATATATATATATATATATATATACAAATTATAATTGTATCAATTAGAAAAGCACTTAAACCAATTAAGTACATTTGTTATTGCTTATTGATTTTTGAATAATGGCAGAAACTGTCTTTTTTTCTCTTCTAATGTAGATAAGATAAAGTAAAATCAGCCTCTTGAGTAGGAGCCTGCTAACAGCCAGTGAATGTCCTTGGCTTCATGGTTAAGCCTTGCTTTCAAATCCATGTCAGTTTTCAAGACTTTAGGTAGCTTCAAGGTCATCTGATTTTCTTTACTCAAAGAATGACATAATTTTTTCTTTCAAAACTTCAAAACTGATTAATGTGTAGCCTGTTTATACAAATTTCCTGCAGTTTAACCACCAAGAAAATGGAATGGATACATAATGTAAACCATCCTATTTCTTTCAGGCTTGGACCACTGAGAAATCATACAATCCAAAGATTGGGGATGCTAGAGATAGGCAGATTCTGGATGCAGAAAAGGCAGTTGGTTAGCCTGACAGGATAAGTCAGGAATAAGATGCAGTTCTCGGTCCTGCTCTTGTCCGAAGTTTCACTCACTTGTAGTTTTTGTCTTTTAAGTGTATCTTCTTGGCCCTGTTTGCTATCAATGATAAGGCAGAAAAGAACTAAGTTTATAATTACAAAATATATGACTCAAAACTTATGAGGGCTGTTATATGAAATATCATTCATGTTCCAAGAAGCAAGTTGAAAACAAAATAAATCATTCGATTGGCAGATTTGACCATATGATGCTGTTTAGTGTTGCCTGGCTGGGATAGCCAAAAGCTAAGATATTGGATCATTACTCAACATTGTTCACCACCATTTCCAGTCTTTGAATATTCACTGTGGAATACAGTTTTGAAAAACAAAATACTTTAACAGATGAAGCACAGAGCAGCACTGTGAATGTTGCAGAATATTCTAAATCAAATTGATAATTAGTTTAAAATGTAAATTAGCAAAAAAAGGGTAAAATCGCTTTTAATGGTAACATCAAAATCAGAGCAAGGAGACAAAAAATTTCTTCAGCTTTAAAAAAGGAAGTGGAGGCCCACTAAACAATGTAACTCATTATGAATAATAAAGAAAAAAAAAGGAAGTGGACTTACAGGAAATGACATATACCCTAAATGTCTCATCTTGTGTTAAAGTACACACACAAACACACACACACAACACCAGTTTTGATGTTTTTCAAGCAACTTATTTATTTACTTATGAGTCGAGGTCTCACTTTGAAGCACTGTCTGTCCTAGAACTTGCTATGCATGCAAGACTGACCTCAAAGTTGCATTAATTCTTCTGCACCTGTCCCCCCCACCCGAACGCTTGGATAACAAGCATGTACAACCACACCCAGTTTATTTTGATATTATTTTCTGGAACAATTTCTTTTTATATATTTATTTATTATTTTTATTGTCCATAATGAGTTACATTATTTAGTGGGCAAACAATGAGTTGTTATTTCCAGTTCCCCAATGCCCCTCTTACCCATCCCCAATCAGCTGGATATCCTCCTCCATTGGCCGTCTGGATCAGTCCTTGGGGCAGGGGACCATGGATAGCCTAGTATTCAGCCCAGTTCTCCTGGCCCTAGTATGTTGTTACTCAGGGGCATCATGCCTCTGGACAGTCTCCCCCACCATGGCTCTTACAATCTTTCTGCCTGGAACAATTTCTTGTCTTCCAACACAAAACCATAAGTTTTATTTTAATATCTGGACAAAAAATTTGGATACTTTAGCATTTGAGGGTATGGTGAACCAAATGACTTTATTCAAGAAGACAGGGAAAAGCGTAGTGTGTGTGTGTGGGGAGAATGAGTGTCCTTTATTAGAGCAGTTGGCTTGCAGTACCCATGATAATAGGCAAATGACTGAATAATACTTTACGAATTTGGTTCTGGGGTTCAGGATTGGCAGTGCCTACTTGGGAGTCATTAGTATTGTCTGGAAATTAATGAATAAATGTATGAATGAATGAGACCTTCTTGGGTAAGATTCTAATAGAAGTTTTTATCAGAATCGATAAAACTACAAGTTGAGAATATAAAAAGGGAAGGAGTAAGCAAAGGAGATGGAAAGAGGACAGTCAAAGGAACAGGATGAAATGCGGTGGCAAAATGTTGGTGACGTCTGTGATTTGAGAAATCCTCCCCAGCTAGGTCAGAGGTTTGGAAAAGAGCATTGAGGACCATTGAGTTCAGTGAGGGTGGTGACATGAGCGAGAGGGGGCTTCAAGCAGATGACAAAGGCTTGGTGTAGAAAGAGAAGCAGGAAGTGCCAATGATAGAAATTCATAGAACATTTTTGTATGTCAATAAGCCCCTTGAAGATGAAAAGGATAAAGCAAAGTGACAAAGGATAACCAAACATGTAATTCCCTGAAAAGGCAGGTAGTATGGCTGAAATGTTCCCTATAGGCCTTTTTGTTTGAATACTTGGTCACCAGCTGGTATATCAGTCTACTTTCCTTGTTGCTAAGACCAGATAACTGACAGGAAGGAGCTTAAGATAAGTAGGATTTTCCCTCCCCTCCTCTCCCTTCCCCCTTCCCTTCTCCTTTCTTCTTCTTTTATTTCTTTTTTCTTGTTACATTCCATCACATTGGGAAGACATGGTGGGAGTAGTAGGAGTTCCTGTTCACACTGCATCCATAGTCAGGAAGCAGAGGCTGAACAGGAAGTAGGGCCTGTTTGACTTAAGCCTCAAGGCTCACCCCAGTGACCAACTTCTTGCAGCAAGGTTTCCCTTCCCTAAAAGTTCCACAATCCTCTCAAACACATGAACCTACGGAGGACATTTCACATCAAAACCATAAGTGCTTCTTTGGGAGGCTGTGGAAAGTTTAGGAGGGAGGGCTGAGCAGGAAGAAGGGAAGCAGGTGACTGGTGGTAGGCCCTTGGGAGTACATTATCCTAACTGATTCTTTTTGTTAATTAAACTTATTTATTATTAATCATTAGATACATTTTATGAGCAAGTCTTATGATTGTACCCCCATTTCCCTCCTCCCTGTCCCTAACCTGCTGAGGGTCCTTCTCAGTGGGATGGCTAGACCAGTCCATGGGATGGGGGTTATGAATTGTGTAACTAGTAGCCATTTTTTTCTTTGTGTGTTCTTGAGGAAGGCAATGACTCTGGATATTCTTCCCCACCATGGCTCTTACAGTCTTTCTGCCCCCTCTTCAGCAAGGTTCCCTGAGTCATGGTGGGTGAGGTTAAATCTGCTTTACTGTTGAGGTTTTAAGAGTCTCTGGATTTCTACTTTGGACTGTGTTGGGTATCCTTGGTGTCTGCTCCATTACCCTTGCATAGTTATCTGACTTGCTGTGGAGGTAGCTCTCTTGCTCATTGTGCCACATCCTCAAAGGTGTTGTTTGGGTCCTAGATGATGAGTTAGGAGTGGTTCATCTCCTGCCTGGGTGTCAACCATCATCTCAGGTCCTCTTGGTGGAACTGGGTCATCCATGGTCCCTGCCTTCTGAAAAATACAAACAGAATCTCCAACAGAGAGTAAGATTAGTGTAGGTTAAATGAGACATTGTTAATTTGGAGAGACTCTAATGGGTATAGCCTCTCTATAGGCCAGTGGCTGGTGAGGGCTTCCCCTTGGAGTCTAGGTTCTTGGTATTGGTTCATGGTCATCTCTTCAATTCCTCAAATGTTTTTCTATGATTTCTCATTAGCCACCATGATGTGATCACTCACCTCATTCTGAAACCAATATAGAATGAGGTGCTCCTGGCACCAGGCATTCCCTGCCACGATGGACTGAGACCCTCTGAAATTACAAACCAAAATAAAACTGTCCTCCCTTAAGTTGCTCTGTCAGGTGTTTTGTGATAGCAATGAGAAAAGTAACTAACACAGCAAGAGAATCCAGGCCTCAGAATATAGGTAGAAGAACTCTGTCAGGAGAAGTTTTTATCATAAATATATGGTGGCCTATGTCCACTCATTTGTACAAATCTCTTCTCATGTCCACATTCATGGATGAAGACTGAGAGGGCAAATGAGATTTCTCCAGATTACAGTGTGCCAGAGAAGTATCAGAGTGAGAAGGTTCTAGAGTGTAGGAATTTGGGTAATGGACTAATTCAAATTTGTACATGTAAAAGCTACTTCTGTCAACTAATAACCTTTGAAATATGTACTGAAATGTTGTTTCAAGTTTACATTCAATAATGCTATTTTGTTTTTAAAAATTATTACACACACACGAACATATATATATATATATATATATATATATATATATATATATATATGTAGAGAGAGAGAAGAACATAAGGATATATCAGGGCCTTATGCTCTATAAACAAACTCCAGATGCATGCACCACTTTGTGTTGCATGGGAATTGAGCCCAGGCCAGCAGGCTTTGTAAGCAAGTGCCTTTAACCACTGAGCAATCTCCTAAGCCCTTGATTGTTACTTCAGAAGTATGTTTAGTTATGAAAATTTCGGTAGATAAAATGTAGAACCACATTTTCTCATGGTTATTCCTCTGTTTAATAAAATCATGAATCTAAGTTGTAAAGATAACCATTTTATGGCTCTCTATAATTGTCTGATTTCTAAAACTCTGTCTTGTAAACAACTTACAAGACAGAGTTTTAGAAATCAGACAATTAGCTTACAACCAAGACAACATTGCTGAAGGCTGTTAAGCTGTTAAAGTGGACATGATAATACACACTCACAATCCCAGCACTCCAGAAGCTGAGGCAGGAGAATTGCAGAAATCAAGGTCTGATTGTGCCACAAAGATTGTGTTTTTAAATAAAACTAAGCAAAACAAAAATTAAAAACAACTGAAGGTTCTAATGAATGGACATAGGCTTTGGGCTGCTCTTTTCACTTTTCTCAATTCTTATGATGGTTTTTAATTTGTTGAGATGGGTCTCATTGTGTAACCTGAACGTGCCTTAAAATGGAGTTCCTGCCTGTGCCTCCTCAGTGCTGGCATTGTAGGCATTCCAGCATTGTGCCCACTTTCACTTTCAGTAATAAATACTATTTCTAACAATAAAGTGTCACTTGTGCTGCTGTCAGAAACTCCCTTGTCACTTGCTATGGTGAACGTTTTGCTGGATGGATAAAACATGCTTCGATTTTGCATAAGGATTCTTGCAGGTATAATTCTAAATATGAATTACAATGGTTTGCATGTAAAATATCTGCCATGTCCTCATGCATTCGAGTGCTGAATCCCCAGTTGTTTGTGCTCTTTGGGAAGGTTGCAGGGCCTGTGGGAGGTGAAGCCTTACTGGAGGAAGTCTGTCAGTGGGTCAGGCCTTGGTGTCTTAGAGCTCAGTCCCTGCTTGCTGTTGCTGTTTCCTTCTTGCTGATGTGAAGATGTGATCTTGACTCTCTGCTCCTGCTATGCTTTCCCGACTGTGATGACAATTCCCCTAGAAACTGTAAACTAGGAATAAATCCTTTCCTTCCATAACCCTCTTCTGGTTGGTGGTTTTGTCCCAGCAAAGAGAAAGTAAGTGCCACAGAATATAAATTAGACTGGAGCATCTGTTATAAGAACTAATTTTTCAACACTGATAGTGAATCAGGTTTCCTAGTGTACATTTAATAGATTTTTTTCTGACCAGCTTTCTAATTGCTCCCCTAAACACACACACACACACACACACACACACACACACACACACACACACAACTCTTGCAAGCTTGCTTTCTTTCCATCCATTAATATCCATCTAGTAGTTGCCCTCATCTGTCCTTGGACATGAGCTCTATCTCAGGCATTTTGTGATCACAGCGCAGTGGGGGCAGCGGGGATGCTTGGAAGACAGAGAAGGTCTCTTTTCTGGGTGTCTATGGTTTCATTGCAGGTTTTGATATCCTCCCCTCCTGCTGAGTACAAGAGAAATCTTACATAGTGGTAATTGACTTCGGATGCTCTGAAATTAAGATAATTTTTTATTCCATGTCAAATAAACTGGTAACATAACATTTATAGAATCAACATATTAACTTTAGATAGCTATAACCAATTTAGTATTTCTAACACAGATACATGTTGATATTTTAACTTTCTCCATTTTTATCCCAATTGCAGGGAGTTTAGTATATTTTTGGAAAATGTAAGAAAGCGATTCATATTCCCAGAAGAGAGACATGATAAGTATTGAATAAGCCATCTTTTGAGTAACATGGCATGTCATCACACACATTATCTCATTTAATTCTGAACACCTTTGAGAAATGTGTGTTACAATCATAGTGATGTTGATATCACACATGACAGAGGGAAGATATGAAGAGTTTAGAAACTGAAATGCTTAAGTACCCATCATAAAGTGACAAAGTGTGTAAGGAAAGCAGGATTTTATCTTAGGATGCTCTATAGTAATTTCTTTCTACTTTCTATTATCTGCATTGTCTTTACAATGCAGAAGTGTAAAGCTGGAAAGTCGTGGGATTGGTCCATGTGATGGAATTAGGGAGATCAAAGCTCAAAGTTGGGCTGGAGAAATGGCTCAGCGGTTAAGGCACTTGCCTCCAGTGCCTAAGGCCCTGGGTTCAATTCCCCAGGACCCACATAAGCCAGACCCATAATGTGGTGGCCCTGTGTTCTCTCTTTCTCTCTGTCTTTCTCTCTCTCATCTCTCTGCTAGAAAATGAATAAATAAAATATTCAAAAAAAGCTCAAAGTTGGGGAGACTCTTGTGTGCTTCCCTTAGAAATGCCTGTGAAGAGCTTGTCCTGCATACATAACAGAAGCCCATGATTTGAGCTGAGTGTGCCATCCGTCTTGACAAGTCCCTTCTTGCTTTATCTGTCATTTATAGGGTTTTATTATAATGTCCTTCAAAACACATCACGATGAATCCATATGATGATAGAAAAGGAATGATAATACAGTGATTTAGCCTTGCATTAATACCCACTGCAAATGTGATGTCACTTTAAGATTTTCTTTTCGCCAGAGGAAATGTATTCCTGTGTTATATAAACATGCGTGATGTACATAGTTAGTAAAACTGATAGTATTAATAAAAATCTTAATCGCCTTCATGATTAGAATAAAACAATATTTTGAGCCAAATCCCTAATTAGAACAGTACATTTACCAACTGTTCTCATGGGAAATGGAGCCAGAATTCATCATTTAAAGTAATACCTAATTAATCCTTCTTTGTAACAGATGTCAGCCTTATTTTGAAATCTTCTGTAGACAACAACTCACTGCATGAATCCTTTAATTGTCTGTCCTGGTTATTTATGTGTTAACACTATTACTATATGGGTAAATAAAGGAGGTTTAGATAATCGACTTTACTATGATTTGAGTCTGTGCAGTGCAATAGTGGAGAGGTGGAAGGAAGGCCACACATGCACCAGGATCCCATTAAATCCTGGTTTAAGAGAAGTACCGGATCTTGCCACTGGGCTGAGAAGAGGAAGGCCAAGTTTCCAATCACAACCCTGCCTCATGGATGGGTGCAGCAGCCCAAGCAGTTCAGCACAGCACTTTGGGCCTCACACTCGCTGCATTTGGCGTTTGAAGCCACTGGGTTATGTGGCACTTAGAGTTGCTTGCTGAAAGTTTTATTTTAAAAATCCATTTTTTAAAATTCCCATTTCCTTTTCATTTAAACTGCATATATGTATGGTATGTTTCTGTACCCACAGAGAGTTCTAGTTCTGCACATCCTTAATGCATATACTCCATACTACAGTATCTTTTTATAAAAGGGAAGACAGTGACATCTGATTATATTACCTCAGCTTGTTCACACACAGTGTCTATTATGGTAAAAATGGAAGCACTCTTTGATGGTTGAAATATATATATATATATATATATATATATATATATATATATATATATATATATATATATATATGTAAAATCTTTGGCAAGCATATTGTGTTTGGAATGCCTTTTCTATTAGTTAGGAAATGCCATTATGACAGAAAATTGGCATGTACCTTTAATTCCTACCAATGTTTCCTTACTAAAGTTATTTATATTGTTTTCCAGTAAAAGTTGCCAAAGTGGACAAAAGTGAACTTTGAAGAACAGAGAAAAAATGGAGTAGTATTTAAAAATGGTATTTGCACTTACTGTAGCAAATAGTCAGCAGCTTAGAAGCAAAAACTTCTACATGACATTGTTTATAATTTGAGCAACATTGAGACAGTTAAGGGGTGACAGGGCCCCAAAGTGAAGAGCTTTCTCTTGACTGAATGCAGGAATTATCCTTAGGCGTTTAGGGGGAAATCTATCATTTCACTTTACTACATGTCTGAAACCTTAGAAGGGTCTGGTCTTTCCTTGTCACTGTCCTTTTATGTCACCCTTCTACTCCTTTCCAAGCCCTTCTGAGAGAGATTCCTGAGAAGATTTCCTTTTTCCAGGAAACCTGACCCAGACACCTGACAACAGGATTAGACTGAAAGAACAGCCACCCATCCAGGAGGGCTCACATAAAAAAAAAATCCCAATGGAGTCTTGAGATGGGCTTTTCAACCCCCCTTGGCCTCATTGGGCAAGATCTAAGTCTTCCCTCCCTTAAGCTCCCCTTTTCTTAAAGCTCTCCCTCTTAAAGCTCTAAGCTGTAAACTTTTTTAAATGAACCTTATCCTCTGATCCATGGATTTTATTCATGAAATTAATAAGACAAGAATGCACCACAAAATTATCAGTGCATTGGCAAATCATATTTATGCCTTGGCAAGGAACCCCAATTCCTGTTTCAATATAGTTTATAGCTGTAATATGATCTGAATTTGGATGACAACTATAAAATTTTTCCTCAGGAATCTTCACTTTGAATGATCTCTGTACTGTTTTAAACTGCTCATGATTTGGTAGCCTTGATAATACAAAGATGGCTAATCAGAGTTGAGAATTGTTTTTTTTTTTAATAAATTTTTTATTGTCCATAATGAGTTACAACATTTAGTGGGCAAACAATGAGTTGTTATCCCCATTTCCCCACTGCCCTCCCCTCCCCCCTCAACTGGATAACCTCCTCCATGGGTCGTCTGGATCAGTCCTTGTGACAGGGGACCATGGATAGACTAGTAATCAGCCAGGTTCTCCTGTCCGTACCTCTGGATAGTCTCCCCCACTACGGCTCTCACAATCTTTTCGCCCCCTCTTCCACATATTTCCCTGAGTCGTGGTGGATGAGTAATAAGTTTGCTTTAAGGTTGTGAGCTTAGGGGTCTTTGTGTCGAAAATCGTTGGTTTCTGTTCCACTGGCTAATCCTGTGCTGATTTAATGGCTGTGGCTGTGGGCTCCTTGTTCATCTGGTCATTCTCTGCGGGGTTCCGTTTGGATCCTCCATTGTATGACTGTGGTGGCCCCTCTCTTGCCAGAATCTCAGCTAGATGAGCCCCAGCACTCTCGCTGCATCCTGAAAGATACAAACACAATCTCCATCGGAGAGTGAGATCAGTGTAGGTTAACAAATATACACAATTTTGGATTACCAGGATTCGATTTTTAGTAGCCTCCCTGTCAATTGGTCCCATAGTGCATCTTGTCTTGGGAGCCTAAGAGTACGGGATCTGGTGCCTATCACCCTGAATCACAAGTTCCAGACAAGGGGACCCCCTCACTAAGTGGAAAATTGGCCGAATTGAAAGCTGTTGATTGTCTCCCCCAGGCTCAGGCTCCTCCATTACACAAGTGCTCCTCTCTTGGTTCGCTGCTCACTCCTACTGGGAGGTGTGGTCAGCCTACTCATAACCACCGATTGTGTTTCCTGTCAGTGGTCTCTGTTTACTCCAGCTGTCGTAGATCTTTTTCCCCTGGCAGCCTGTGCCGTGCCTTCCAGCACTACACTAATTGCCTTCTGTGGGCTGGATACCATTCCGGACGTTGAAGGGTTTCTCGATGCTGATTGATGCAGTCTGTGGTTTCTTCAGTAACAGGGTTTTGCCTCAGGCCTGGGGAGAGCACTCAAGAGCTTTGACAGAATTCTCTCCTGTTGGATTCTCATGAGTCACTTTGGTCAACAGCTCAGTGAGGGAAGGAACCAGTGGTTGGAACCAGGGTTTGTCAGGCTGGTCTAATTAATCACAGGCTTAAACTCTGTCCCCTACTACTCATGGTCCCTCTTGCCAGGCGACACTCACTACTTTCTCAATAGGTTACAGTATGCTCATAAGGATTTTATGTTTTTGAACCTAATATGGTTTACCCTCATGTTTAAGCCATTACCCTCCCCCATCCCTTACCCCGCATTCATAACTTCACACTTCTTTCTTCTAGTCTATATAAAGAAAACGGTTATCCTGGTTAAATACCACATATGAGGGAGAATATGCGACGTTCTATTCTCTGCTCTTTTGAGTGATCACTTAGTAAGATCTGCTCAAAGTCAGACCATTTTTTTCTAAATTTCGATACTTCATTTTTTCTTTCAGCTGAGTAAAATTCCATCGTATAAATGTACCACAGTTTCTCTGTCCATTCCTCCATGGATGGGCATTTGGGCTGATTCCAATTCTTGGCTATTATGAATTGAGCTGCTACAAATAAAGTTGTACAGATGTTTCTGTGTCGAGATGTGACATCTTGTGGATAGATGCCTAGAAGAGGGATAGCTGGGTC